>PVJC01046854.1:0-13146 GCA_004026665.1 Murina feae
AAGTAAAAATTATGAACAACAAATATATATCAACGAGTGAATCTAAGAATCAAGTGAATAAAAAATCTGATGAACAGAATAAACTGGTGAATAGAATAGAATCAGAGGCATAGAATGGAGTGTACAGACAATTTTGGGGGGTTAAGGGTGTTGGGGGTGCATGAAGAGACTGGACAATAATTGTACACCTATGGATGAGAACAGTAGGGGAGCAAGGACAGAAGTTGGGGTGGGAAATGGGAGGAGGGGAGCTATGGGGGAAAAAAGAGGAACAACTATAATAATCTGAACAATAAAGATAAAAAAATAAAAATAAAAAAATAAAATGAAAAAAAAAATAAAATGAAAAGGGTTAAAGAGAAGTTCTCAAACTTTTGGTCTCGGGACCCTTGTACACTTGGAAAATTATAGAGGAGTCCACAGATTTCTTTTGTGTATATGGTGCTATAGACTGAACATTCATGTCTCCCCAAAATTCATATGTTGAAACCTAATCCCCAGTGAGATGGAGGGAGGGGGCCATTAGGAAGTGATTACATAATGAGGGCAGAGGCCTCATGAACGAGATTAGTACTCTTAAAAAAGAAACCCCAGAGAGCTTCCTTGCTCCCTTGCACCATGTGAGAACAGTGAGAAGACAGATGTATATGAATAGGAAGCTGGACTTCACCAAACACTGAATCAGACAACTTGATAATGTGCCACAGTCACTGAAGCTTGGATGATTTTATTTTTTTCTCTCTTGCTTCAGTTTAGATGGAGTTCCATTGCTTTGCCTTCAGCTTCACTTATTTTATTTTGTAATGTCTAATTTCTGTTAAACCATCCTGTTAATTTTTCATTTCAAATCGTTTTTTTTTTAGTTCTAGAATTTCATTTGTTTCTTTTTTTTAAATATAGTTTTATTGATTTCAGAGAGGACGGGAGAGGGAGAGAGAGAGAGAAACATCAGTGATTAGAGAGAATCATCAATTGACTGCTTCCTGCATGTCCCACACTGGGGATCAAGCCTGCAACTCGGACATGTGCCCTCCTGATTCATAGGTTGATGCTCAACAACTGAGCAATGGTGGTCAGGTGATTTTCACCTTTTTAAAGAGGTTACAGGATAATTTTTAATTACATTTGCAATATTTCTCTTTAATAGAGCTCCTGTAGTGCTAAATTAAGTCTGTTCCTAAATCCCAGCCTTTCTGGGGTGTCTACTATTTTTCTGGGGTAGTTAATGCAATTTCTCCACTATGGCTGGTTGTAATACCAACAACATCTCCCATTCCTGTGCAATCTCTGGTCATTGTTCAGATTCTTGCTCCCCAGAAGTGTTCTCTCCCTAATAGTTGTTCTTTGTTTAGTTTCATGGAATCTTTCCCTGTGTAAACCTATCTGTACAGCTTCTTCCTCTCTGATATCTGATCTTTAGCTCCTCAGCTCATTGACACTACCATGTTTTGTTTGACCTTCCCTAACTGTGATCTGGAAAGTACTTCCATGTAAGAAGCTATGATGATCATGAAATTTGTTCATTTTTTCTTCTATTAGGGGTTACGGTTCTCTTTCCTATTGACCAATGTCTAAAAACAGTTATTTTATTTATTTTTCATAGTTTGATAATTGCATTGGTGGAATGTCTTGTGTTCAATATCAGTTAGTATGTTAAAATTGAAAACAGAAATCCTTATCATGATCTTTCATTTCCATGTTGCAGGTTTTCCTTAAATGTTTGATGGGCATTGTTTGCCAGTTCATATTTTAAAATGATGCAGTGGAAAAACTGACAGTGACCTCCATGTTTGTGGGCAGGACTTAGTGAATTGGGAAGGTTTGCTTAAATGTGAATGAATGAAAAGCAAACCATGGACGTTGGAACCCTTTAATAGACACTGTTGGATACCTACCCAGAATTCGTTTTTAGTTTTTCTCTTGCTGTCATAGCCCTTTTCTGCCCAACCATGTGCCCAACCAGGTGAACCTATCCTTACCTCAATCCTGCCCTAGTCTGGTTGACTTGGTGGATAGAGCATAGGCCTGCGGACCAAAGGGTGCTGGGTTTGATTCCAATCAAGGGCATGTACTTGGTTGTAGGCTCCTCCCTGGCCTGGGCCCTGGTCTAGGCTTGTGCCTGAGGCAACCAATTGATGTGTATCGATGTTTCTCTCTGTCTTTCCTTCTCTCTCTTCCACTTTCCCTAAAAATCAATGGGAAAATATCCTCGGGTGAGGATTTTAAAAATAATAAAATAAAAATAAAAGAAAGAAAACTAGAATTACTTCTAAAGGTGGGGGCGGGGGGTGGGGCGATATCCTGATTGGTCTAAGCTAATATACAACAACTCCAATCCCTCTTCTCAGTGGTTTGTGTTGCAGTTTTGGTCAATGAGATGAAGAAAAACCGTTGAGAATTTCTGGAAAAAGTTTACTAAATTTTTTTTTAAAGACAAAGTAAAATGAAGCCCTTTTTCTTTTTGTAGATGTATTAAAGTCTGAGAATGATCACTGGGAATGAAATCTGAAGAACACAGAAGGATGGAAAGATACTGGACCCTTGATTCAGCTACTGATTTGGAAAACCATAGGCTAGTCACTCTTTCTCCAAACATGTAAGATATCAACCTCTTCATTGTTAAAACAGATTTATGATACATAAATAAAGTCAGTCTAATTGATAAAAATTCCAGAATGTAGAAGACATGGTACTCAGTTGGCTCTCTTGATCTAGATAGAAATTGCAAGTTTACATTTCCAGTGGTTGAGTTGAGGATGACTGAGATAAAAGACATGAGTAGAATCAACTGGTCTTCAGGTTCTGAATGGAACACTGGTATAAAGTTATTTTGGGGTTAGAACCAATAGATCTCTAATATTCTTTGGGTCTGAACTGGCAGCAGCTGGTAGGATAGAAAATAGGTACTTTTTAAGGCACTCATATTTTTGAAGACCTGATCTCTAGAAGTTGACATCGTTAGATTGGTATGGGTAGAAGCTAGAACTGCCTGAGACTCTTGGATACTCCTTTTTAAAAATTATGATAATTTATGTGCCATAAAATTTGTCATTTTGAAGTGTATAATTCTGTGAGTTTTAGTAATTACAAATGTATAATCACCATCACTATCTAATTAGAGAATATTTTCCATCCATCAATTAATAGACATTTGGGTTGTGTCTACTTTTTGGCTATGATAAATAGTGCTGTGAACTTTTCTGTATAAGTTTTGGTATGAATATGTTCTTATTTCTCTTGGGCATGTATCTATAAATATAAAAGCTGGTCATATGACAATTTTACTTTTAACCTTTTTATTTTTAACCACTGTTTTTTAAAATATAAATTTATTCGAGTGACATTGGTTAATAAAGTTATATAGGTGTCAGGTATACAATTCTATAAAACATCATCTGTACAATATATTGTATTGTGTGTTTGCCACCCCAAGTCAAGTCTCCTTCCATTGCCATTTATCCCCCTTTTACACTCTTCTACCTTTCCCCACTCCCCATTTCCTCTGCCATTCACCATTCTGTTGTTTGTCAATGAGTCTTTCTTTTTTTCTTTGCTTTTGTTTTAATGATTTAAAAATTTTTTTCAATTACAGTTGACATTCCATATCATGTTAGTTTTAGGTACACAGCATAGTGGATAAACTATATAACTTATGAAGTGATACCTCTAATAAGTCTTGTACCTCCCTGATACCATACATAGTTATTACAATGTTATTTAATATATTTTTATGTTGTAATTTACATCCCTATGACTATTTTGTAACTGCCAATTTGTACTTCTTAATCATTTCACCTTTTCACCCAGCCCTCCCACCCTCTCCCATCTGGCAACCATCAGTTTGTTCTCTGTATCTATGAGTCTGTTTCTGTTTTGTTCGTTTATTTTGTTTTTTAGATTCCACATATGAGTGAAATTATGTGGTATTTGTCTATCAGATGTATTTCACTTAGCATAATACTCCTTCAGTCCATTGGATTTCATTCTTTTCTATAGCCTAGTAATAGTCCATTGTATATATGTATCACATCTTCTTTAATCATTTGTAAGTGCATTCTTACATTGCTTCTATATCTTGGCTATTGTCAACAATGCTGCAATGAACATAGTAATGCATATATATCTTTTTATATTTGTGTTTTACTACCAGACTGTTTTCAGTAGCAGCGGCACCATTTTACATTTCTACCAGCAGTGCATAAGATTTGTTCATATCCTTGTCAACACTTGTTATTGTCTGTTTTATTTTTATTATAGCTATCCTTGTGGGTGTGAAGTGGTATCTCATTTTGATTTTGATTGGCATTTACATAATGACTAGTGATGTTGACATCTTTTCATGTGTGATTGTGCATTTGCATATATTCTTAAAAGAAATGTCCAAATCCTTTGGCCATTTTGAGTTGTCTTTTTATTCTTGAGCTTAAGAATTCTTTATATGTTCTGAACACAAGACTCTTTGATGACCGGAACTGTGGGCTGAGGTGTTTTCATGGGGTTGTGTCTCATGACACCAAAGAATGAGCTATGCACACCAGGAGATTTAAGTAAAAGTGTGGAAAATTTATTACAAGCAGACTCAGACACCCTGCAAGGGGAGGAAGACCCAATAGTGGGCTGCCTGTTAAAGTCTTCTATATATTTGCTACAAGTCTGCTTCTATATCTATCTGTGTTGTCACCTGATTAATTCCCTCAATTGTTTTTGCCCAGCAACAGACCTGAACTTTCCCTGTTTCTATGTGCTCTTTCTCTGTTCCTATCTGAACTTTTTCTATGCATTCATCTATCTTGTTGCTACAGGCTCTCCCTTGTTTTCCCATGCCTCCTGCTTTGAGTCCAGAAACATTTTATTATTTCTACTTGGTTGATTCCTGTGGTTAGGCTGGCTCAAACTGCCATGTCTACCCCTGCCTATGTTCTACCTACCTTTGTTTTCAGCTGGACCCCTACCCTATCTGCCTGCGTTTCAAGTTAACCCTCTCACCTTATTACATATTTGAGTTATGAATTTTTTTCCATTCTGTGATCCCTTGGCAGTTAATTTTTTGTATATGGTATGATATCGGGGTTCAATTTTATTCTTTCACATGTGAATATCCAGTTGTTCCATTATCATGTATTCAAAAGACTATTCATTCTTCCATAGAATTGTCTTGAAACCCTTGTCAAAAATTAATTTACCATAAATTTGAGGGTTTATTTCTAGACTCAATTTTAAGCCATTGATTTCTATATTTATCTTCATTGTCAGTACCACATTTGGTTAATGTAGCTTTTATATTAAGTATTGAAATTAGGAATTTGTTCTTTTTTTTTTCAAGATTGTTTTAGATATCTGGGTCCTTGAATTTCCATGTGAATTTTAGAAATTTTAGCATGTTAATTTCAGCAAAAACAACCATTAGAATTTTGACGGAGATTGCATTGAATCTGTAGGTTAACTGGAGAGTATTGCCATTTTAACAATATTAAGTCTTCAAATACATAAATATCTTTCTGTTATTTCTCCCCTGAGAATACTTTTTTCCATTGGGTTTAGAGAATAGAAGAGAAGGAGGGTGAGAGAGAGAAACATCAATGTGAGAGAGACACATTGATTGGTTGTCTCCCACCTGCTTCCTGCTGGGGACAGGGATCCATCCTGCAGTCCAGGTACCGGGAATTGAATCTGTGACCCTTTGGTGCATGGGCGGATGCTCTAACCATTGTGAATACTGACCAGGGCAATAAAGGATATCTTTCTTTTTTTAAAAAAACACACATTTTTGTTGATTTCAAAGAGGAAGAGAGAGAGAAAGAGAGATACAAACATCAATGAAGAGAGAATCACTGATAGACTGCCTCTTGCACACCCCTTACTGAGAATTGAGCCCACAACCTCAGGCATGTGCCCTTGACCAGAACTGAATATGGGACCCTTCAGTCTGCAAACCAACACTCTATCCACTGAACAAAACCAGCTAGGACAAAATAGCATAAATTTTAAGTGATATGCCTGCACTCTGTTTTTCCCATGAGCCCTATTATTTTTAGTGCACAATTTTGCATGACATGAAGTTTTTCACAAATGTATATATCATGATATGCTGTGGGGGAGGACAAATTTTTCTCTACCCTCAAGATTCTTTTGGCTAGTCTAATAATTAAATAGATATGAGTAGATCAGCAAAAGAAAATAAATTTAATATATGCATATATATGAGAAACCCACATATGTGAGAGAGTCAGAGACCCCCACATGCATGAGAGTTTCTGAGATAGAAAGGTGAATTAAGGATATAAGACTTCCTGAGCTAGGGATGAGGTAGGTACTTGGGGGCTTCAAATGGTCATTGCAAGATGATAAGAAGAGCAGGTGTTCAGGAAATAGAAGTTTGTTCTGCCCTACAGATAGGTCAAAAGAGGTTACTTATAATAATCACTTATGGGTAAGGCCTCTAATTTAAATTCTTCTAGGTAGTTAAGGGAGGGACAGAAGTTTCTCTTCAGCCTGAGGTTAAAGTTACCTTTAGCTCAAAACAATCTATACACCACAGAGACATATCTTGAGGTGACTCCCCATAACTCACAGTAGAATGTTTAGCAACAGTGGCAGGACAATGAGATAGAAATGTTTATGTAAACAGGAACTTTTGGTGTCATTCAAATCTCATTTTAAACAAATCCTCCTACTTCTCTTTTAGGAAGGTCTAATTAAGTCTGAGCCTCAGAAATTTTCTTTATTAATAAAAATACTAATAAGTTAATATAGTTATTAATATCATTAGCTTTTACCTAAGGATGCTCAGTCCTCTAGGTGTCCCAGTCCTTTGATACTGTTGCTGCTGCCAGTTCTCCAGTATATGCTCGTCTCGTTCATTGCAAACCCTTGAGGCCACTTAGCTTTGGTTTAATCGCAATCCTGGCCTTCACAACCTGCTTGGTAAAATGTGTACTCATGGTCAGTGCTTCCCAAGCTTAACATTTATAAGAATCACATGGAGGGCTTGTTCAATCACAAGTTACTGGATGCCATCTCTGGAGCTTCTGACACAATAAGATATGTTAGAGTTAAGTGAGAATTTGCATTTGTATCATGCTCTCAGGTGATGTTGATGCTGCTGGTCTAGTGGTCACGTTTTGAGTGGAACTACTCTAATACCCTGCCATTAGCAGTATCAGTCACTCTGAGGTACCAGTTTCTTCCCTATCAAACCTTTTTTTTGGGGGGAGGGCAGGGGCACAGTATTGCATTAGCACAGTCATTCTCAACCAGGGGCAATTTTTATCCCCAGAAGACATTTGGCAATGTCTGGAGATACTTTTTTGTTGTCCAACTGGGTAAGAAGGCATGCTACTGTTAGCTGGTAGGTAGAGGCCAGAGGTGCTGCTAACCATCCTACAATGCACAAGGCAGCTCCTTTCCACAAAGAACTATCTGGCCCAAATTTCAACAGTGCCAAGGTTGAGAAACTTGGCATCAACATGATATTGCTTTGTTTGCCATTAGCATGAAATCCTTCTGATTGTGTCTATATCAAGTAGATAGCCTATGAAGTAATGATAGAGGTAAAGGAATGGTTGTGTTCTATCCCCAACCCCTGCTTTGTACAGTTCATTGAATATAAAAATCTCAACTTTAAAACCAAGTATTTAAATTATTACTTTGTAGACATGATAACTTGTTTTCAGATTCTTAACTTCTCCTTCTTAGGTCTCATAGCAGAATGGAAGACTTTACTGAAACTAGACCTTTGGACATTGGACCTATCTATTTCTTCGATCAGGTAAAAATATAGCTCAGTCTCATAAATTATAATTTACTTTTTAAAAATATATTTCACTTTGACCAGTATTTTTCTCTACCTTTTAAATAGCTTTATTTCATTTTAGATGAAACCAAAAAGGAAAAAATGGGAAAAGAGAGACCATCTCCCCCTTTTGGAACACACTTCAGAAGATAAGCTAAGGTAAAACATTTGGAATTACTCTGTATTGTTTGCATCACTGTATATTTTCAAAGGCTTATAAGGGACTCAGGATCAATCCTTCCCTATTTCCTACTCTCCAAGAAACTACATCAAGAAATTAACATGTCAAAGTTGACCATGAAGTTAGTCAGAGAACTTTATTTTAGGCATATCAGGATTAATTTAAGCTTAATTGGTCAAATGGACCAGTTGTCTGGTTTCTTTGCTATTCCACGACAAACCTAGCATGTTCTCTCTCTCTCTCTCTCTCTCTCTCTCTCTCTCTCTCTCTCTCTCTCTCTCTCTCTCTCTCTCTTTCTCTCTCTCTCTCTTTCTCTCTCTCTCTCTCTCTCTTCCTCCCTTCCTCCCTCCCTTAGAGAGTTTTCACTAGCTGTGTCTTCCTGCTTTTACCATTGCTTACTCCCTTTCCTTGTCTTTATTTAAATATCACCTTTGTAGTAAGACTTCTTTTGATTATCCTATTTCAAATTTCTACATCATCACCACCTTAGCAATTTATATTCCCTTTCTAACTTTTTCTGTTGCACTAAATCACTTTCTAATATTGTGAATGATATCCCTATTTACTTGTTTGTGCTCTCTCTTCTCATGTGAGTATCAGGTCTACAAGGATTTTTTATCTACTTGATCCCTTCTCTATCCCCAATACCAAGAACAATGATTGGCACATAGGATATGATTAATACAGAGTTGTGATTAATAGCAATAGAATTGTGTCAAGACCACAAAGATGAATGAAATAATGGAACTAATCATTTCATAATATTATTACCCTCTAGTACCACAATTTAACTTGTAAGGTGGAAATTAAAATATCCCAACCTATCTTAGAACATATATCACAAGGCTGAATAAAGTTAAAAGTTGTTAATTTTACCAGTGAGTTTTCTGGCAGGGATGTTTCGCCCTACAAGGGACATTTAGCAATTTCTGGAGACGTTTTTGTTTGTCACAACTAGAGGGATATGGTATTATTGTCTTCTGGTATATAGAAACCAAGGTTGCTGCTAAACATCCTATAATAATACACAGGGTAGCACCTTCAGCAGAGAGTTATCTGATCTGAAATGTCAACAGTACTAGGATTGAAAAGTGGGGGTGTACATTAAATTGTGGGGGTTTTTTTGAGACTGTTATAACTTTTCTCAAGACCATTACAAGTTGCTGTTATTTTCAGAAGTCTATTGTCTCTTCATATCCAACTCTTTCTGTTTTTGAAAAGCAATTCAGTATAATGTGATCATTTTGTATTCATACTGCTTGGTTTATAATTGGTAATCAATGAGCAGATTGTCATATGAGCAATCAGTAGGCCTGTTTATCATAGAGCTTGAGGGGTTTATTGGCTTCCCAGCTTTCTCATTTAATACATTCCTCAAGATATGTGCTAAGCATTGCTTCTGTCCACTCTGCTTAGAAACATCCCATTTCTCCCACTAGCTATCCTGCTGCTATTGCACCAAGAATAAACTCCATACTTGTTACCATGAACTGCAAGCCCTTCTGTAATTTCTTCTTACATCTGTCCTCCGACCATGCATACCACTCCATGTCACTCACTGCTCCCCAGCCATTATGGCCTATCTATTGCTTTCACAACCAAGTCCAATCCTGCACTAGGTTATTTGCATTGTGCTGGGCACTCTCCTTTGAATGTTTTTCTGCCATATTATTTATGGTTGGCTATTCCTCATCATCATTCGAGTCTCAACCCAAATGTCTCCTCTTCAGAAAGGCCATCTCTGATCTCCCAATCCCAAGAAGCTAAGCCTCTCCTCCCCTCACCCCCACCCATTACTCTATTAAAGTGCCCTGTTTTATTTTCAGCAATGCAGTTATTGCTATCTGTAAATTTCTTTTCTTTGTCTTCTCTCTCTCCTTCTTTTCTCCCTCCTGGCATTCTTTCTCCATGAGAGCAGCGGTTTGTCCTCTTCACCATGTCTCCCCAGCACCTACAACTGTGCCTGATGAATATTTATTAAATGAAAGAATTATTTCTTCTCATGGGCTGTGTGCCTAGAGAAGTGGAACTATTTTAAGACTGGGCCAGGTGCCAAGACCTTCATTGTTGATGATCTCCCATTAAGATTGTTAAGTCTGGCCCTAGCTGGTTTGGCTCAGTGGGTAGAGCATCAGCCTGCGGACCAGAGGGTCCCAGGTTTGATTCCCCTCAAGGGCATGTACCTCGGTTTCAGGCTCATTCCCAGCCCAGGCCCCTGGTCAGCATGTGTGCAGGAGATAGCCAATCAATGTGTTTCTCTCACATCCATATTTCTCTTTACCTTTCCCTTTCCCACTCCCCCTAAAAATCAATGAAAAAATATCCACGTTTGAGGATTAAAAATAAAAAGATTGTTAAGTCTAGTTTTGAACTGGACAGTCCATTATTTGAGCTTCTGCCTGAAAAATAAACCAGATATATAAATATTATTTTTAAATATGTATTAAATTTCTTAGCTTTCTTAATATCCTTCTGAAGTAGATATAATTATTGACTATACTTAAATATTGAGGCAATTAATAAATGGAAGGTGTTACAGTTATTGTTATTTTAAGTAGTCTTATTCTTTTATTTGAGCAATAGATAAATCTGAGAGTTGTAAATGCATATTTAGAGGATGTTACAAAGAAAATACCATAAAATTGAGATAACACAGTAGCTGCCTCATAAGGTTAGTATTAAGAATTTGGAGAGGGAGAACCAAGATGGCGGCATGAGGTGTGTACCTATATGCACAGCCTCCACAACTACTTTTAGAAAAACAACTATATAGTGAAAGGCGATCCTCCGGAACCAAGGGAGGAGAAGCTTTGCAACTAGAAGTCAGGAGAAGGAGTGCACTGTGACTGAGTAGAGGCTCCCGGTGCCAAAACTGAGAAGTACGGAGGTGCGGAACGGAAGCGGCCGCGCGGGTGAAAGGGTGGCGGCTGTGCCTGGATCCGCGGTTTGGAAGGAGATTATAAACTCCGGGGTCGCACTGAACGCAGTGCAGGCTGTCTGGCAATGGGGTGGAAGATCAGTGGCGTTATAGCAGAGCTGTTCTCAGCGATCACTGACGTGGAGATTCGGGGACTCAGAGGCACGCAGACCCCAGGGCTTGGAGGCTCCAGGTCCGGGAGAGGCTGCAAGTCAGTGGAGTGGCAGCCATTGTGGGTTGCTCCACCACAGAGATTCTGAGACCACACCCTACCCCACCTACAACCCCGTCCAAGCTATTTGCCCGCCTGCCTGCAGCATAGCCTGAGGGACTGCAGCTGGGACAGAACTCCAAAAGAACTTCCAAACCCCAAACAATGAGGAAAAAGGCCTGCAGGTCATTTCCTCCCAGTGATACCTCCCAGTGATATCTACAACAAGACTGTGCACCCAGCCTTCAAAGGTGTACAACAAGAGTGTCCACCCCAGGTGATTGGGGAGGCTGAATCACTGGGCCCTATAGTGCAGAAAGCCACTCCATCAACACAGCCAAAATGCAGAGACAAAGAAACAGGCCACAAATGACAGAAATGGAGGAAAGCAAACTACTGGATATAGAGTTCAGAACTACGCTTTTAAGGTTTTTCAAGAATTTTCTACAATCTGCCGATAAACTTAGTAATATTATGCAGAAATCCATCACCAGACTAGAAGTTTGCAATAATCGAGTCAAAGATTTGAATCATGAAAAAGCAAAAAGCACCCAACTGGAAGAGAAAAAAGAAAAAAGAATCCAGAAGTGTGAAGATAGTGTAAGGAGCATCCGGGACAACTTTAAGCGTACCAACATCAGAATTATAGGGGTGCCAGAAGAAGAGAGAGAGCAAGATATTGAAAACATATTTGAAGAAATAATGACAGAAAACTTCCTCTACCTGGTGAAAGAAATAGACTTACAAGTCCAGGAAGCGCAGAGGACCCCAATCAAAAGGAACCCAAGGAGGACCACACCAAGACACATCATAATTAAAATGCCAAGGGCAAAAGACAAAGAGAGAATATTAAATGCAGCAAGAGAAAAGCAGTTAGTTACCTACAAGGGAGTACGCATACGACTGTCAGCTGATTTCTCAATAGAAACCATGCAGGCCAGAAGGGAATGGCAAGAAATATTCAAAGTCATGAATAGCAGAAACCTACAACCAAGATTACTCTACCCAGCAAGGCTATCATGTAAAATTGATGGTCAGATAAAGAGCTTCACAGACAAGAAAAAGCTAAAGGAGTACATCACTACCAAACCAAGATTATTTGAAATGCTGAAGGGCATTCTTTAAGAAGAAGAGGAAGAAGAAAAAGGTAAATATAAAAAGTATGAACAACAAAGTGACAACAAATACATATCTATCAACAAGTGAATATAAGAAGTCAATAGAAATATCTGATGAACAGAATAAACTGGAATAAGTAAGGGCATAGAAACGGAATGGACTGATATTTCTCAGGGGGAAGGGACATGAGGGGTATGGGAAGAGAATGGACAAAAATCTTACATCTATGGATGAAGACAATGGGGGGCTGGTAAGGGCATGGGGCGAGGGGGGGAGCCAGGTGGAGGGGAGCTATGGGGGTTAAAAAAAAAAAAAGAACATCTGTAACAATCTGAACAATAAAGAATATTAAAAAAAGAAAAAAGAAAAAAAAAGAGTTTGGAGAAATGATGTCATGAGAGCAACTTTGAAAGCTTATTATAAAGGTATATAGAAACGTATGAGTTATAATAATACTAATACATTTAAAGTTTTCAAAAATAGGTCTTCCATTTAAAAAATATTAATGTGAAAATATAACCAATGCCTAAAGATCTGCATTTACAATTCTTATTCCAATTCAAATACCTTTTATCCTAAAAAAGTTACCTTCTACCCTCAACCCTCAGTTGGGAAACCAATGTTATTTTTCAAACTATGCCAATGGAACCACATTTTGGAGAAAGATGTAAGTGACTCACTCTTTAGTGCTCTGTACTATTTTATAAAATCCATCGGGTGGTCTTGACATGTTTCACTACATTGACTTGGTGAAAGAAAACATTTTAAAATTGTAATGACAAACAGGAGTGGGGGGAGGTAGGAGAGTTTATAGGGGTGATAAATGGTGTTGGAAAGAGGCATGATATACATACATGTGAGGTATTATAGAATTGTACACCTTAAACTTTATAATTTTACTAATCAGTATAATCCCAATACATCTA
>PVJC01046855.1:0-13143 GCA_004026665.1 Murina feae
CTGGTCACAGCTCAAAAAAGAGAACAACATGCAGGGGAGGGCAAGAGTCTGAGAGATCAACATAGAGGGGGTGCCTGCTCCAAGCCTGGGGGCAGGCCCCCAGCAGGTAGACACACACAGGAGGACTGCTCCGAGCCTCAGATGCGGCTGGGGGCAGGTCCCCAGTGGTGACACACACACACACACACACACACACACAGAAGGTGCCTGGCAGACTGGAGCCATCATAGGACATCCACTGAGGGGTCTCAGACTGTGAGAGGGCACAGGTCGGGCTGAGGGACTCCCTCCACCCCGAATGCACAAATTTTTGTGCACCGGGCCCCTAGTTTAAAGATATTTGAGAAAGTTGTATGTGCAGTCAGTTTCAGTAACTTACATTTATTGGTTACAATGCCCAGCTAATGTTCGAAATGCTTTATATAAACACTAGAGACTCAGTGCATGAAAATTCATGCACTGGAGGGGGTTCCTCAGCCCGGCCTGCCCACTCTCACAGTCCAGGAGCTCTTAGGGGTGGGAGGCGACCTGGTGATCAGGGGAAGGCGATTCCCCATCACACCTCTGTTGCTGCCACTCCTGGCAGCACAAGCCTTGGTTGGCACTGGTTACCTGAGCCTCGGGTGGCCCTGGGCGGCTGGGCAGCTGACATGCAAGGCTTGCCTGCACCTTGGGCCAGCCCTGGATTGCTGGGGGGCTGAGAGGCCAGGGGACTTTGGAGGCAGGCATGATGGCAGGGCTGAGGGGATTGGGCAACACCATCTTATGGCTGTGGGCACCACCATCTTTGAGGGTGTGGCAGTCAATTAGCATATTCCCTCTTTATTGGTTATGGGTGCCACCATCTTTGCGAAGGTATGAAGGTCAGTTAGCATATTCCCACTTTATTAGATAGGACTAGAGGTCTGGTGCATGAAATTTGTATGCTTGGGGGGTCCTTCAACCCAGCCTGCACCCTCTCATAGTCTGGGAGCCCTCAGGGGATGTCTGACTGACAGCTGCCAGACTACAGGGAGCAGGCCTAAGCCCTCAATCAGACATCCTTAGCGCTGCCACGGAGTAGGCAGGGGCTCCTGCCACTGCCACTGTGCTCACCAACCATGAGCCTGGCTCAGGGCTTCTGGCTGAACAGCTCTCCCCCTTGGGAGCACACTGACCATCAGGTGCAGATCCTGCATTGAACGTCTGCCCCCGGTTATCAGTGCACATCATAGTGATCAGTAGCTCTGCCCTTTAGTCGATTTGCATATTAGCATTTTATTATTATAGATTGTCTCTTTAAATTCTCCCCATATGTTCTGAATTAAAAACTACTATGCTCATGTCATTGTGAAAAGAATACATAAAAGTTCAGGTATATTGCCCAAATCCTCAAACATTCTTGCTGGTTCCACTTCTCAAAATTCATAGCCTTAAACTGATAAATTGCCTCAAGGTTCCTCATTGTCTCACAGGCCTTTTGATGTAGAACCTTTTTGATCAGGTGATAATAGGGTCATATTAGAATGTAGCGGGTTGGAAAATATTTTTCCCTTTAAGTTTATCTTCACACTACTAGAATTTTGATATGAACTGAATTTTAATAAAAAGTCAATTTTTAGAAATATTACCAAAAATTCTAAGTCTAGTCTTAATATTAATGTCATGGGTCATTGTCAGAAAGATACTTTATTAAAAAGTGTCCTTTAAATTTTTTTTCACATGATTAAATACAACCTGCAATTTCACATTGATATTTTATAGGCAATTAATTATTTCATGGTGTACTTAATGGACTTCAAACGACATAATCATTAAGATTTAAACAAGGCCTACGTGGAAAATTCCATTTTCTCCTTTCTAAATATTTTAATTCTTGCTTACTATGGTAAGCATAATAAGTAGTCAATGTTTAATCAAATAAATTTTTTTTTTTATCATGGATTTCTGTTGTTTGTTCTCCTTGAGGTTTTCCTCCCTGGAGAGTGCAACATGTATTCACAATTATGGTTCATACAAAAAATAAATAGAAAAAAATATATTTGCCATACAAATAAAGTACAAAAATATGTAATCCAAAGATAAATATATTAAACAACTAAATTCATTTACCAAATTTGCAAAATTCTACATTTCTGCTGGCCTCAGAGTGGTGTGACCATTGGCTCAAGTACTAAGAAGTTGAAGCAATAAAACTGTTGACTGCGTCCCAGCAGCTAGCCCAAGGTATTATCTATATATTCCGATTTTTTTCTAAATAATATATTTTAGGTAAATAAAAACGTGAGAGGGTAGGAAATATTATCAATCAAGTACAGAATTCAGCACCAATATTTCTTATGACATCAGTGCACTTAGTTGCATTATTTGTTTTCAATACTGAATCCCAAATGCACAGAACATGCTCTAATTAAAAGTTACTGAAGACAAGGCACCCCAGTCACTGTACAGATTATTTTTTCTAATTTGATTGCTCTTAAACTTCTCTTAAAAATGTTTCATTCCTCTTGGAATCACACATACATACAATACATGCAAATACACACAATTGGGATCTCATTATCTCCTACTTTAAATTTTCTTCTATTTGTGTTTTTTTGAAATGTTATGGAAACTCATGATATTATACAATGATAACTGCACACTTACTTTTTTAGAGACACCACAGGAGACGTTCTAATATACATACATTCTATTAAATATTCAAATCAAGTCTGTAATGCTATTTCTTTTAGTTTTCTTCAAGATCAGAAATTGAGACTCATAGAGGTTTGAATTATCTAACTCAAAGTCACACAACAAAAGGAAAAGGAGTTCATGCATTGCAAATCTAATCTAATAAAAGGATAATATGCAAATTGGTGTCACTCTGCTACACCTAAGCCACGCCCACCAGGCAACTGCCATGCCCACTAGCCAATCAAAGCAACTATATGCAAAAAACCCAGCCAAGATGGCAGCTGGCAGCTACGGAGCTGGAACAAGCAGGAGGCTTGTCTCGGTGATGGAGGAAGCTTAGGTTCCCGCCTGCCTTGGCCAGCTGTGGCGTCAGCTCAAAGCAACAAAGTTTCAATTATAGAAGATAAATAAATCCCAGATACCTGCATCCAGCAAGCCTCGCTGCAAACAGCCATCAGCCCCTCATCCAGGCTGGCCAGGAACCCCATAAGTGGACACCCACCTTGAAGGGACTGTGGGCAGCCTGAATACAGCCATCATCCACTCACCAAGGCTGGCCAGGCATCCCAGCGGGACCCCCCACCCTGATCCAGGACATCCTTCAGGGCAAACCAACCTGTTCCCACCCATGCACCAGGCCTCTATCCTATATAACAAAAGGATAATATGCAAATTGACCCTAACAAGAGAACCACTGGGAGTAACTGGTCACTATGACACACACTGACCACCAGAGGGTAGACGCTCAATGCAGGAGCTGCCTCTGGTGGTCAGTGCACTCCCACAGGGGGAGCTCTGCTCAACCACAAGCCAGGCTGACAGCTGCCAGTACAGTGGTGGTGGAGCCTCTCCCGCCTCCTCAGCAGCTTTAAGGATGTCTGACTGCAGCTTTGGCTTGCTCCCCACTGGCAAGTGGACGTCCCTGAGGGCTCCTGGGCTGCCAGAGGGATGTCTGACTGCCAGCTTAGGACTGATCCCCTGGGGTGTAGGCCTAAGCCAGCAGTTGGATATCTCCTGAAGGGTTCTAGATTGCAAGAGGGCACAGGCTGGGCTGAGGGACCCCCCGAGTATATAAATTTTTGTGCACCGGGCCTCTAGTATTTTTTATAATAAAATTAGTGCAGAATTGTTAATGTAATCTACTTTTATTAAATTTGATATTTAAACAGATAAAACTTATTAAGATAAGTTGATAAATTGACAAAAAATAAAATAAAAAATGTCACAATTTACTAAAGTTTACTCTTAAAAATGTTTACTAACTGTCCTATATTTTTGAAATATGCAGTCTTTCAGAGGTACAATTATATAACCCAGATATGTTTTGAATGCATATACTTAGGTTTAATTTCCATAATTTTATCATCTTGATAATTAAGAGATGGAAAAATAAATTATTGCCCAATAAAATTGACCTAATTAGATTATGCCTTTACTCAAACCAATCCCATTTCTACAACATTGTCTTGTTCTTGGTCAGTAGCAAATCATTTGCATTGGTTGTATGATTTGCTAATAATTTGTGCAGCAGTCTGTCTCATGCAGGATTCTTTACAGCCACAGATTATAGGTAACACCAGCAAATCCATGAATACACTAAAGGTTTATCAAGTAGCAGTTATTTTACTGTCTCCTTTTATGATCACTAGTGTGAATTTTGAAAAACCCAAATTCAGTGCTGGCAGTGTAGTATGTGATCATTGAATATAATTAATTCCACAATATATAAGCAAATTCAATCTGTATGCTGTACTTTATTTTTTAATATATTTTTAATTAAATAAAATATTACAAAGATTAGTACAAATATCTCTTTTTTTCCACCTGACCTTCCCCCAGCTTCCCCTACCCCCCAGTGATTTGTGTCCATTGGTTATGCTTAAATGCATGCATAAAAGTCCAGAGGCAGAACAGCATCAAACAATCTGTCAAATTACAGCAACAAGAACAGAGAGGGTTGGGGAGGGGGGCGGGTAATAGATCAACCAAAGGACTTTTATGCATGCATTTAAGCATAATCAATGTACTTTATTTTTAAGTACTATAAAGATTTTAAAATCTTTTAAAACAATTTGATTGTTTTTATTAAATATTGATGATTACATATAAAATTTCTAACATTTCTCAGGGGGAAATATGTCTCAGTATCTAGCTTAATTATAGAATATTACTAATCCCATACAAGATTCTCTTGAATTATTTCCTGATTCTTTACTCTTTAGCAGGTACATATAACCTTGCAATTTTTGTCTATTATTTGTTTGTGTTCTTAATCATTTTCAGTTATATATTTTCACTCAATAATAAGTTATTTTGTGACCTGTTAAACTTTATATAAATAGAATTAAACATTATCTAATCTGATTAAAGAGTAATATGCAAATTAACCCTCACTCCATTACACCCACAAGCCATGCCAACAAGCCATGCCCACCAACCAATCAGGTGCAAATATGCAAACTAACTCAACTAAGATGGCGGCAGCCACAGAGTTGGACTTGACCCAGACAATGGAGGAAGCCAGGGCCCTGTGGGCCTTGAGCTCTACTAAAGGCTACAAAGTTTCAATTATCAAAGATAAACAAACCCCAGATACCTGCCAGGCTGGGACCTTGGGTTGCCAGGGGTAACCCAGGCTTCAAGCGGGGAGACAAAGGCAACAAAGTTTCAATTATAGAAGTTAAATAAATCCCAGATACCTGCTTCCAGCCAGGCACCCCAGTAGGGACCCAAACCCTGAAGAGGTTGTGGCCAGCCTGAAATGGCCATCAGCCCCTCATCCAGGCTGACCAGGCACACCAGCAGGTGGACATCCTCTGAGGGGTCCCAGACTTCAAGAGGGCACAGGCCAGGCTGAGGGACCCCTCCTGAGTGCACAAATTTTTGTGCACCGGGCCCCTAGTGTGTGTGTAATATATACAGCAAAACAGCAAGTTAGGTAAGAAAAAAGATATGCCTTACCAGGTGAAGAAACATGCAGACTATTGGAAAACAATTTTCCATGTGTCTTTTAGGCTTCTGTATGTCTAGTGAACAAAACACTGTTAGAATATTGTCTCAAAGATGTTTGTTTAGTGTACAGTTTTGCAAGACTAGTTTTACTTACAGGTTTGGAAGGTAGAGATGATGTCACCTTCCAAAACAAAGTGCAGTCATGTTTACTTTTTAGTTTAATCAAGAAAATGCATATGGTGAAAAGTGTAGGTATACATGCTTCTCGTTATAAAAAAAAATCAGGAATCCGAAGCTTAGTTTTTCTGCCCCTTAGCATAACCACTATATGTACAGGTATCCTCTGCATCTATGTGAGCTACCCTGTGGAAACTGGATTCCATTAGTCAGTGAAAATACCGATATTCTGGTTCCTACTCCTGATTTGGGTAGTACATTTCTTTGTGTCTGATCCAGGGCCACATATCATCTACCAAACTTCATACAATATAAAGAGAGTTTATCCAAGAATAAAATACTTAACCTCACTAAGAAATAAGACTGTGGTAGTAAGAACCTAGGGAAATTCCTAAACAAATAGAATGGAGAAAGTGAGACAAGATAATTAAGCAAGGCCAAACAATTCAAACAAGTTTCAACCAGCTTGTGAATCACAAAACCTTACCTTCCCTCAACCAAGGACACTTGAAAGCAAATGGTGACTACCTCTCCTCCCTAACCAGTGAATACATAGCTTAAATCACCTGGTCAGGGAGATAGAGAACAGAGACCCAATTAATGTCTTTTGTGCCAGCTAAACCTAAGTGCAGATGAAGTCAGGGGAACAAATAATAAAAACCCAATTATAGCCAGACAGACCCAAGATAAAAGTAAAACAGACTAAGAAGTAATGCAGACCTCCTCCATACACTCATTTTAATGTGTCAGCATATTAAAAATGCACTTGGAAAGCTGATGAATATTTTACTGAAACCCTCCCCTAAAAGTCTCACCCAAGAGAATAAAGATGAAAACCCTAAGACAAAGACCCAGAGCAGGCTTTCTCTACAGCATGCCCATGCAACTTTCTCAAACATGAACCTTTTCTTTTTTCCTAAACTCCAAGGGTCTTCATGAAACTGGAAACCAGAGGAGCAGCAGGCAGCAGCAGCTTGTCTCCTCAGACTTTCCCCCTGATCCTGTCTCCGAGACCCCCTTTTCCTCTGACTTTCCAGTGAGCTAAAAGCAGCCCAAACTTGGCTTACTTCTGTCACTGCGACTTACTGCCCAGGGAGCTAACAGCTCCCCTGCTCTGGCTCACATCTTTCCTGTAACATTTCTAGAAAGCCAGAGATGAGAACCACCTACATTCCCTCCTCTTGCTTCTCCTAAGTTAAGTCCTTCCTTTGTCTCACTAATAAAATACACTCAAAAATCACCTGGACCTGTGTTGTGAAATCTTTCCTGCACGGAGCAAGAACCAACACACTATAGGCCACCGTAAGGCATACCTGCTCTGGACCTATCCACACCTAACAAACGTATTCTATCCTCATGACTCTCCCTTGCTCTGTGGTAATCTTAAACACACACACACACACACACACACACACAAAACAGACTAAAATTGCAGCAATGGTGAAAACCAGGAGCCATTGGAGGATATAACAGATTTGCAGCACCTTGCAAAGCCCTCCTGCCTGCCATTCTCACTATGTATCCTATCAATGTCCTAAGGAAAAGGCCCATTGGCAATAAGTGACCTAACTTGGAGCACCTCCCATGGAAATTCCCAGGGATTTTGTCAGAAATAACTAGTTGTAATGTTTAACTCCATAGCTTCTAAACACTGTGATACTAGATGAAGCAAACAAAATTTAAAGGTAAAGTGCCCATTGGAGACTTTGGAAAGCTCTGATATACTCCTAGTAATCTAGAAGGTTGTGCATATATGCAGCACTGTATGCATGCTCAAGAAATTTACATCTCCAGGCACTCACCTTTGGCTAACCCTAGGCCCTGTGTTAGCAGGAAATGATGGTTTAAGGTAGACTTATAAACTCTCTGAGTATTCATAGCGTATTCCAACACACACAGAGCCATTTGGCTAAGATGGAAGACTTACGGATGCCAGGCACTTAAGGAAATTTCTTACCAGTCACTAGCTAACCAATAAATTAACCAAGCAGTGGTTGCATATGACAGGAGGTACAAATAAAGAATTAGTACAGAAGTCTTTCAACAATTTAACATAAATAAAAACAACAACAAAGAGTACAGCAAACTCTGGAGAAGGGGAGAGAACCTGATTTCCTGTCCCTACATTATGTTATTAAATTTTCCAGTTTCAAATAGACATGCAAAGTGATAGGAAAATATTGCTCCTATTGTACCTATGCAAAAATAAAAATCATTCAAGAGAAATTTCCCTGAAGGGAGACCAAAAGTTGGACAATAATGATATTACAAATGCATTGTCATGAAAATCAATATGTTCATGTTGACCAATGTCACCCTAATAAAATTTAATTAAAAATGTATTCTCATCTATGTTGTCTACGAGAGACATACTTTAGCCCTGCCCCTGGGGTGGCTCAGTTGGCTGAGTGTTGTCCTACTGACCATAAGGTCTTCAATTCCATTCCCAATCAGGCACATACCTAGGTTGCAGGTTCCATCTTTGGTAGGGTGTATATAGGAGGAAATCAATTGGTATTTCTCTCTCTCTCTCTTTCTCTCTCTTCCCTTTCCTTTCCTCTCTCTCTAAAAAATCAATAAAATATTTTTAAAAGTATATTCTAGAAAAATAAAAAAAGACATACTTTACATTTTAAAAATGTTGAAAGTAAAAGGATGCAAATATATGTATATCTCATACCAAGTAACCAAAAGAGTGATAGAGTGGCTAAACTCTTCTCAAACAAAAATAAACCTTAAGAAAATAGATACAGAGGCAGAACAGCAGCAAACAATCTATCAAATTACAGCAATAGGGAGGGTTGGGGGGGTAATAAATCAACCAAGAGACTTTTGTGCATACATTTAAGCATAACCAATGGACACAAACCACTGGGGGGTAGGGGAGGCTGGGGGAAGGACATGGGAAAAAAAGAGATATATGTACTAATCTTTGTAATACTTTATGTAATAAAGAAACATATTAAAAATAAAATTATGATTTTTTACAAAAAAGAAAATAATTATTACTAGAGCCAATGAGAGACATTGCATCACGATAAAAAGGAAGAAATAACAATTATAAGCATATATGCACCTAACAACAGAAAATCAAAATATATGAAACTAAACTGATAATAGAAGACAGAAATAGATAATTTAACAATGAATTGGAGATATTGATATTCCATTATCAATAATTGTTAGAACAACTAAACAGAAGATAAGTATTCAGGAAACTTGTACAGAATTACCAACCAACTGAACCTAAAGGACCGAGTACTGAATACTAAAACAGCAAGAACACAGTGTTTTAGAGTACACGTGGAACATTCCTCAAAATAGATTATAGACTGTGCCATTGACCAGTCTTTACAAATGTTTAAAGAATAAAAGTCAAACAAAATACAATCTCTGTGCAAAATGATGCTAAAAGTTGAAATCAACAATTAAGAGAAAATTGGTATGTCAACATATATTAAAATTGAAAAACAATCTTAGAGAAATATTTTATTTGCTTTTCTCCTTTGTTCCCTACTAATTATTCCAAAACATGTATTCATGTCCATATTTAAGAAGTGTTTTGCGCAAGTTGTCTATTAAATCACATGTGTTTACTAAAAGCTATCAACAACGAAGACAAAATAAACCACTAATAACTGTTTTTAATGAAACTATAAACAATGCTAAAATTAGCAACAAAGAAATAGAGAAATCCAGTTTTCAATGTTTGTTTCTGTTTCCCAGCTAAACTCAGTATGAAAACTATATGCCATTCTGTTAGTTTCATGCTGAGCAACAGAGCTACAGGAGACATACCTAGTGCCATTCCATTGGGAAGTTCTTCAGGGAAACATAAAACTAGGGAGAGGAATCTGTACAAACTAACAATTAAGTGAATTAAGAACTAATCCTCTGGTGGAAAAAACCCTTGAGAAGTGTGCCAAAAATATAAGCTAAATTAACATTGGGTTCAGTTTAATTGGCCTAATGTAAATGAGTTCAGTCTTCAGTGGAACGCAGAGGAGATTTAACCTGATTTGTTGATATAGTGCAATTATTTAAAACATTTTTTCAGATTTTACATAAAGTTATACTTTTCTGTCTATTTAAGAAAAATATGTATACATTATGATTTGGTTCCATAGTAACAATGAAATAAAAATATAGATATTTTTCCAATAAAGTGGTATTGCTCAGATGAACATGAAAAGTACTGAAAATTCCGAGAACATCTATTTTTTTTTAATTTGGCAAATACAGTAAATTACTGTCAAATATTTAAAAATACAAATTACATTAAATCCTTCAGGAGGGATCCATTTATTGTTTAACTTCATATGTAAGACATGAGGAAATTCTGAATAAGAAAAAGTTCTTAGAAGCATAATATTAATGATGTAGGGCAAAAATAAATTGGAGTAATATCTAGTAGTTTTTTAAAAAATATTACACATTCAAGATTACTTCTGAGTATTAGAAGAGTTCTGTTTGGTTGTTTCGATTTTAAACTTAAAAACATATATTTTCTTCTCTCCATCCTTACTACTAAATATGCACAGCACGCAGACACACACATGTTCACATATGAGGATTCCATTTATTTATACCATAGGTAACAGAAAAACCCCACAAGCCTGTCTTAAACAAAATTTGGGTTTTATTATTTTCTTACTTAATAAGAAAAACAGATAGGACTGGCCTAATGTCTTTATACCATCAATAATTTAGTCTCCTACATTTTCACTCTGTCATCACTGGTATATGGGCTTGACATTCATGAGTGTTACTTCATAGTCCCAAGAAATAGATATATATCTACTTACAGCAGGAAAAAAAAGACTAGGACAATAGATAAAATAGCATTAATCAACTAAGTTTGTTCTTTAATAAGAGTGTTTACCAAGAGACTTATGCACTATCATCTACCAACATTTTTTTTGGTCAAAATTATTGTCAGATACTTAATCTTAGCAAATATAATGGTGAAAAATATAGTATTAGTTAGTCACTTTAAAGCTGAGCACATTGTACCCAAACTAAATGTAAGTTCTATTAATTTGAAAATATTGTAGAGCAAATGTTGAGTAGGAATGTGTCAGTGTAAACACACACACACACACACACACACACACACACACGGATTGAATGGAATATATGCTATTAATTCTTCCTTTTTTTCTTCCTGTTTTTTGCCATCAATAGTATAAGTAATAATTCTCTATTTTTCATTGTATCTTCTCTTGCCTAACACATTTTCTAGGAAATGGAGACATTTAAGAAATACATGTTTAACCTGTATATACTGGAGACCCAGTGCACTGGATTCATGCACTGGTGGGGGGCATGGCCTGTGAGGATTGGCCTACTGTTGGAGCACTCTCATCCTGATCAGCTGAATGGTGCTCCCACTTGTGGAAGTGCACTGACCACCAGGGGGCAGCTGCTGCATTAAGTGTTTGTCCTCTGTTGTTCAGTGCACATCATAGTGACTGGTCGACTGGTCGTTCTGCCATTTGATCACTGGGTTTTTATTATGTAGGATATATGCTAGTGCCCCAGTACAAGGATTCCTGCACATTGAAAGGAAATTAAATAGAAGAAATATTTTAATATCACTGTTCACCCTTTCTCCATAATAGAAGTGTCAACCAAATTCATGATTGACAAGAACAGATCGAAGCACATGCCTGTGATTGGTGCCAGCAAGAACTTTTATTTTATACATCTACTCTAATCGAGTAATATGCAAGTTAACCATCACTCCGAGACAGCTAAGCCACACCCACCAGCCAATCAGAGTGTCTGTATGCAAATTAACCCAGCCAAGATGGCAGCCGGCAGCCAAGGAGCTAGAGCAAACAGAAGGTTTCCATTGCACTAGTGATGGAGGAAACTGCCTGCCTAGGCCAGCTGGCCCTCCGCTCAAGGCAACAAAGTTTCAATTATAAAAGCCACAGAGCTGAAGCAAACAGGAAGCTTTGTTGCCTGTGTAGGCCTCTGCTCAAGGCAACAAAGTTTCAATTATAGAAGATAAATAAACCCCAGAAACCTGATTCCAGTCAGCCTTGATGGGACATTGGGTCAATGAGAGCTGTGGGCAGCCTAGAAATAGCCCTCAGCCCCTCAGCTAGGCTGGCCAGGCATGCCAGGAGGTGGACATCCCCCAAGGGGTCCCAAACTGCAAGAGGCCACAGGCCAGGCTGAGGGACCACCCTCCACCTGAGTGCACAAAATTTGTGCACCGGGCCCCTAGTATAGAATAAACTTGCTTAATTAGACCTGCTTTCTGGTTTAGCTAAACTTTTTTCCAGCCTAGTGAAGCACCCCAACTTTTCTTTCAGGTAATTGTCATCAACACAGCAGTAAATAAAACATGAAGCAGATTATTATTGTAGATCACACAGGGAAAACAAAGGGTAAAATATTTAACTGCAGCAGTGTTTGACTATATTCTGCACAGTGAGAAAACCTGAAATTTCAAGGCCCACAATTTCTTACTTCTTTTTAGTCGGGTCAAGTTTTTAAGCTTTCTAAATTTGTTTTCTGGTTAATGAAAAGAAAATAGGATTCCTATGAGTCTTCTACCTACCTATTCCAGGACTTCTGTGAGGATCAAATGAAATGAAGCACAGGAAAATGCTTCACAGACATTTAGTTACAGTGTAAAATGTTTACACCTGACTATAAAGCAAGTAGTGTTCCTGGGCTGAAGAAACTCCAAGGAGGCTAGTTGCTAGGGAGAGGAACCCAGGCGTTGCTACATGAAGTCATAACCTGGTGCCTCCAGTGACCATTTCTGGGCTGGGCTGTAGGCCCCATTTTGCTCCATGGGGTCTTGGCAGCATTGGCTGTGATTTGGTGGGCTGTCACTCCAGGGTGGTGGCAGGGCCTGTGTCCCACTTGGGGGAAGCCGAGTGTTGCTTTGTGGGTACCAGGTCCATGGTGCTGTTTCCCTGTAAATGGCCAGTGCATGTTACAGCAGCACCTGTGTTGAGCGTCTGTCCCCTGGGGGGGAGTGTGTTTCATAGTGGCTGATCAGACACTTAGCATTATATATATATATATATATATATATATATATATATATATATATATATATATATATTTAGTAGATTAGTGGCCTGATGCATGAAATTGTGCATGGGGTGGGGGGGAGGAGGTGTCCCTCAGCCCGTCCTGCACCCTCACCAATCTGGAACCCCTTGGGGGATGTCTGACTGATGGTTTAGGCTTGAACCGGCAGGGATCAGGCCTAAAACAGCAGTCAGACATCCCTCTCACAATTCGGCAGTGCTGGATCCTAGCCACTCGCTTGCCTGTTTGCCTCATTGCCCCTAACCGCTTCTGCCTTCCAGCCTGCCTCCCAACTGCTCC
>PVJC01046856.1:0-13143 GCA_004026665.1 Murina feae
AAAAAAAATAAAAAGTGACTATCATATATTGGGAAATGAGACATTAAAGTAACATGTAATCCTATATAATAAAAGGCTAATATGCAAATCAACCAAGCAGCGGAACAACAGATCACTATAACATGTACTGGCCCCCAGGGGGCAGATGCTCAATGCAGGAGTTGCCTCTGGTGGTCAGTGCACTCCATAGGGGGAAAGCCATTCAGCCAGAAGCCCTGAGCTGGGCTCACTGCTGGCAAGTGCAGCGGTGGTGGCAAGAGCCTCTCCCATGGAAAGTGGGCCTAAGCCATCAGCTGGACATCCACCAAGGGCTCCTGGACTGCGAGAAGGCACAGGCTGGGCTGAGAACCTCCCCCCACTGAATGCATGAATATTGTGCACTGGGCCTCTAGTTCTTTGATATTTCCTGTGAAGAAAAAAGATAAAATGCCAAAACATTTGGAACCCCACTTCATTGTAATTATGGAGGCAGAGAAGGTATTGATTTCCACAGAGGCAAAGTCAACCATGGTCATGATGTCCCCAACATTTAGTGGCAGATTCATATATTGAATAGAGGCAAGACAATAGGTACTATATAGTCTACAAGCAAGTCTTAGAGAATTTCTAGCTCTTCATTTCCTAAAAATTACCCTCAATCTTTGCAAAAAATTTTAAAAAAAGGAACACAAACCAACCACTGAAATTTATTATACAGTGGACACCACCACTCTTCTCTCCCTGCTCTGTTTCAAAGATCGTAAGCAGTTAATATTGGAGGGGGAAAATACCCATATTCAAAACTAAGATGAAATGTTAACTGAAACATCAAAAAAAACCCCCAAAAAGTCGAAAGGTAAGAATATGGCTTGGTTTTTTTGTGTGTGCTACTTTAAATTATATTTTTATTGATTTCAGACAGGAAGGAAGAGGGAGAGAAAGAAATATCGATATCAATGAGAAACATCATGGATTGGCTGCCTCCTGCACGCCCCCTACTGGGAATCAAGCCTGCAACCCAGGCATGTGGCCTGACTGGGAATTGAATCTTGACCTCCTGGGCCATAGGTCTATGCTCAACCACTAGTAACACTGGCCAGGCTGGCTTGTATTTTGTTTGTTTTTTCTACTTAAGCCCGCAGTTTCAGATGGCCTCAAGGTAGCTGTTAACTTGGGACAAGGCAGAATATCTAAACATCCCAATTTGCCTAGGATTATCCTAATTTTTAGCACTAGAAGTCAAAAATAATGACTGTTTATGCTGTTGTTTACACCTTTGAAACAAATTATAAATTGTGTGGCCTACTTTGTTCTTTTTAGCCTCCTAAACTGTCCAGAAATTAGAAACTTTTGGATCTCATAAGAACTGTCGTTTTCAAGTTTTAAGAAATACTATGACTTTATTTTTTGCCACTCTTCCCCTTGAATGGTGGAATCTAATTCCCCTCCCCTTGAATCTGGGCCGGCTCTGTGACATTTTGGCCAACAGAATATGGCAGAAGTAATACTGTATCCTAACTTTGGGGGTTGGGCCTTAAGAGATCTGCTTTTGCTTTCTTAGAGTTCTGTTTATCAACAAATGATAAATCCTCATACTTCCCTGTTATTTTGCCTTTTCTTATCCAACCCTCCTCCCAAAGGTAAAGTAGATAAGAGAAAGAATGTAGAAGAAAAGGGACAAAGGAAATACTGAAGGAGATTAGGTCATAAGTCAGGCCCCAAGTTCCAATTCCAATTTCCCCACTAACTGCTCTGGGTCACAAAACAGAGAATCCACTAATACTTAGAAAAAAGAAAGGCTGTAAGTTCAAGAAAAACAATAAAACTAGAATTCAAATGAAAGAAGTGGCAAGATGGAAGAGAAGGAAAGCAAGATAAAGTTCTTCTCCTACCTGCTAAGAAAATATAGTAATACCAACTAACATATAGTGCTTAGAATTATATGCCTGGAATTGTTCTGAGAATCCTATCTAATAAAGAGGAAATATGCTAATTGACCACCACGCTGTCACAAAAGATGGTGGCACCCACAGCCAATAAGGAGGGAATATGCTAATTGACTGTCACACCCTCAAAGACAGCAGCACCCACAGCACCACCAAAGATGGTGGTGCCCAGTCCCCTCAGCCCCACCAGGGTGGCAGGTGCACAGCAAGACTGGGCCCGCTCCTAGGCAGGCCCAGCAGCTCTACACACCTGCATGTGGAGTCCCCCAGTCCCTTCAACCTACCCACTCCCCGGCCACCCAGGGCAGGCCCGAGGCACAGGCAAGCTTTGGATGTTAGCTGCCCAACCGCCCAGGGCTGCCCGAGGTTCAGGTAACCAGGGCCAGCCGAGGCCTGCGCTGCCAGCAGTGGCAGCAGCAGAGGTGTGATGGAGCGTCCCCTTTCCCTGATTACAGGGTCGCCTCGCACCCCTGAGGACTTCTGGACTGTGAGAGGGGGTAGGCCAGGCTGAGGGACCCCCTTCTCCAGTGCATGAATTTTCATGCACCGGGCCTCTAGATTAATATATATTAAGACATTTACCAGTAATCTTTACGGCAACCTTATGAGGTAACTACAATTATTATCCTTGTTTTACACATATGGAAACACAAAGGTTAAATAATCTATCCAAGATCACACAGCTAGTAAGTAGTAGAGCTAGATATTTAATTTCAGCATTCTGGTCTCAGAGTCCATCTTCTCAATGAATTTCTTATGAAAATCAGTTCCCATTTCAATTAAGTTTCTAACTGTACTGTTCCATGTGGATGTAAGAAATCAAGTGATAAGTAGAATTTATAAATTCAACTGGGATGAAACCAGGAAATACATATACTTATATAAAGAGTAAATAAGGAATGACACCATGATATAGTTTTTAAAAGTGGTGTAATCAGAGACTGAGGCACAGAACAGACAGATGAATTTCAGAGGGAAGGCGGTGGGAGGGTGAGGGGGGCAGGAAGTGCTCAAGAAGAAATTAGCCAAAGAGCTTAAGGACAGGAGAAGAGTGGAGGGGGTAAATGATGGAGAAAAGGAGGACATGTGCAATACTTTTAACAATGAAGGTAAATTAAAAATTAAAGTGGTGCAATCAAAAGAAAAATGAGCAGGGCTAAATGGAGAACTCTGTGGTTTGTTCCCCTGAGCAGACTGAAACTGTTCACATATTCATGGAATACCAATCATCTAGGAGAAATTGTGCTTTAGTTAAGAGGTACTGTGAAATATTTACTGTCCCCAGTAAAAGTGACAAACTAATGGAGTTGAACTACAATTATATGTATTCATAACCAATTAAGTATGGCTAAGTATTGCTTAGGGGAAATGGAAGACACTTCTCATTTGGAGATAAAAGCAATTTTGCTGGTAAAGAAGAGGACAATATTGGTACTGCAGTCTTTTCAGCCTTCCGGGAAAAATCCAAAAAGGGAAATTGGCCCAGAATAAATAGGAAAGCAAATAGGTGTGGGTGTGTGTAACCTACATAATAAAGAGCCAACATGTTAATTAGACAAGATGGCGGAAAAACCTTCCAAATGACCTCCCAGAACTACCTACCAGTGGGCAGGGCTTTGGGGCTGCAAGGGTCGAGCCCATTGCGTGAATTTCATGCATCAGGCCTCTAATTCTATATAATAAAAAGGTAATTGCAAATTAACACTCATGCCCTCACAAGATGGCTGCCTATGACCAGGCTAGCAAGAGGGTTAATGAGAGATGACCAAGCAACTGAACAAGCAGGCTGCGTGGGGTGACCAGACCGGCAGGGTGGAGCAGTTAGGAGCAACCAGGCCGGCAGGGGGGGACAGCTGGGGGCAATCAGGCTGGAGGGGGCAATTAGGAGTACCAGGCTGGCAGGGAGGGGGCAGATGGGGATGACCTGGCTGGCAGTGGGGGGCAGTTAGGGGCAACCAGGCAGGCATGCAGGAGAGCAATTAGGAGCCAGCAGTCCAGGATTGTGAGAGGGATGTCCGACTACCGGTTTAGGCCTGAACCGACAGACATCCCCCAAGGGGACCCGGATTAGAGAGGGTGTAGGCTGGGCTGAGGGGGATTCCCCCTTTATGCACGAATTTCGTACACTAGGCCTCTAGTGTATGAATAAAAGGGAAGGCAGAAAAAAATGGAAGAAAATATTGCTGAGCAATTATTTGGTAAAAGGAAAATGGAAAGCAAACTAGATATGAACAAGTACAGCATAAAGAAGAAGAAACAAATGTGAGAGAAAGTAAACTTAAGAGGTTCCACTGAGGATAGAAGGGGAAAAAGAAAGGTTATAAAAACAAGCTAACATCACTTCTGCCCTATATCGCAACAATTTCCTAACTAGTCTCGCTGATAATCTTTTGCTCCTCTCTAAAGCTTTCTCTATGTGGTAGCCAGTGACCTTTTTAAAAAAACAAACCTGATAATGGCACCTCCAATCTTGTACCACTCTCCTTCCTAGCACCACAATGTCTTCCTTTTAGTTTCCTAAACATGTAATGGTCCCTCTATTTTATTCCCTCTGCCTGGAAAGCACTGTCTACCCACATTTTCTTCTTCAACTGCCCTGATTAGATCCAATTCTCATTATTATGAATGAATAATCCTCTTTTGCTGCACTTGTTATAATTTTACATTTATAAATGTGATTATTTGACCACTGACTTTCCTCTATGGACTAGAAACTCCATGAAGAAACCATTCTCACCGCCCCCTCCCTCCTCTCCCCATCACTGTGCCTCTCAGCACAATACCTACATTAGAGTTGCTCAATAAATATATGTTAAACGAATGAACAGAGAAACCTGCCAAACTATCACAACTGAAAAGGGGTTATAAGACAACTTTAAATGAATAGAGCAGAAAAAATCAAGTCAAAGAAGAGATAGAAAAACAATACAAGCTATGATCTAATTAAATTCACACAATTTTCATGGGATATTACATGCGCAAAATAATGTACAACGAATGATAGTAAGCTTCTTTTCCTTAATGAAGCCAGAAAAGAAAATGGTTGGTAATAGTATTTACTTAGTGGGTATAAGAATGTAAAACATAATTTAGAATAGACATCTCAATCTCACTTTCACCAAAGCAGAGCTATTAACTTCTAGGTCCTCTACCAGTCTACTTCACGTCAGTAAATGGAATTAAACCCCAACAGCTCAACTAAAAAACTGGAGTCATCTTTGATTCCTCCCTTACTCTGGCCCTCAGTATACAATCCATTACAACCTCGTTAGCTCTACATCCAAACATATCTTCAGTCTCTCCAATCCTTTTCCCCAATCTCCACTGCCACTATCCTATCCCAACCCTAAACTAATAAAAGAGTAATATGCAAATTAACCCTCACTCCAAGACACCTAAGCCACACCCACCAGCCAATCAGAGCGGCTGTGTGTAAACTAACCTAGCCAAGATGGCGGCCAGCCGCCACAGAGCTGGAATAAGCAGGAGGCTTCCATTAGGCCGGCTGGGCCTCTGCTCAAAGCAACAATGTTTCAATTACAGAATATAAATAAACCCCAGAAACCTGATTCCAGCTAGCCTCGCTGGTACCTTGAGTCAATGGGAGCTGTGGGCAGCCTAAGCTGGAAGAAGCAGGAAGCTTGCCCCAGCAATGGAGGAATCTAAGTTTCCTGTCTGCCTAGCCTGGCTGTGGTCTCCGCTCACGGCAACAAAGTTTCAATTATAGAAGATAAACAAACCTCAGTTACCTGCTTCCCGCCTTGGGCTCAAGGAAGTGCTGGGAGTCTGGACTGTCAGGGGCAACATGACCTGGGCTCTGGTTAAAGCAAACGAAGTTTCAACTTTAGAAGTTAAATAAATCCCAGCCAGCCTCGCTGCAAACAGCCATCAGCCCCTCACCCAAGCTAGCCAGGCATTCCAACAGGTGGACATCCCCCGAGGGGTCCCATGACTGCGAGAGGGCACAGGCCAGGCTGAGGGACTCCCCGAGTGCACAAATTTTTGCGCACCGGGCCCCTAGTATTATACTATAATATTAACTCATGTTCCTGCTTTTACTCTTGCTCTTCTCTAAGTCATTCCACAGAGCAGTGATTTTTTAAGATAAATTATATCATGACACCCCTCTGCCCCAAACTCAGTAACTTCCCACTTCTCAAAATGAAAAATTTATTATTTTGTATGATAGAACTGCTGCTTCTCTTTCACATCACTGTGTGCATTTCACTCACGACCTTTTTAACAAATGGAACCATATATTATCATCTCAGAACCTGTACATGCATCATCCTCTTTGAAGTGGCCCATAGTGAAGGTGTTACCTTAACTCTGGTGTCATCTTCTCAGGAAGGCCTTTCCAGAATTTTTAACACTATTGTAAAATGGCTTTATCATTCTTTTCTTTTTCTACATTTCTTTCATAGCCTTAATCATATTATCTTCTTTATTTCATTAACAAGTATGTTCCAGGTGTAAGACATATGACTGTGAAGAAACAAAGTCATTGCTCTGGTGAAGCTTATTTTTAATAGGATTGAAAAACATGAAAAATACAACAGTAAAGGGAATACCAGGTGTTTGTATGTGTGTGTGGCAGCGGGGCATTTTAAGTAGGTTGTCAGGATGGAGCAGAGCTAAATAAAGTAAAGGGACCAATGTGAAAAGTTGGAGTAAGACTGTTCTAAATGTACAATTTATTACTAGAGGCCCAGTGCACAGAATCGTGCACTTGCTGAGTCCCTAGGCATAATCTGTGGGGATCGGGTTGAAATCAGCAATCTAATGCTGCCTGCCACTCCTGCTCATCCTGGCACCACTGTGCCTACCACTGCTGCCATTGGGTAGGCTCACTGACACTCCACTGTGGTCTCCCGGCTGTGGCCACCAGCCATGAATCCTGCGTCTGGCACCCATAGGTCAGCTGAGAAGCACACGACTGTGGGAGCACACTGACCACCAGGGGGCAGCTCTTGCATTGAGCGTCTGCCTCTTGGTGGTCAGTGCACACCATAGTGACCTGTAGAACAGTCGTTTGATCATTTGGTCATTTAGGCTTTTATATATGTAGAAGGATCCCCCCACTAAAATATAAGTTCTACAAAAGCAGAGCTTTAACTATCTTGTACACTGCTATAGTCACCTTGATACAGTGTCTAACAAATATTTAATGTGTGAATGAAAACCTACATCAGTGTTTCAAGAAGTCTACTGTAAACTAAGAAAAGTATACTATGTAGATGTTTAAATATTAAAACATAAGGATCTATGAAGAATACAAAATGTATGGCAATTTACAGTGGAATATTTTCTTATTAAAAGTGTAAAAAACCAAAAGGATTAAATTAAATACAATTAGTGAATATTATTCTTTTTAAAAATATATATATTTTATTGATTTTTTACAAAGAGGAAGAGAGAGGGATAGAGTTAGAAACATTGAAGAGAGAGAAACATCGATCAGCTGCCTCCTGTACATTCCCTATTGGGGATGTGCCCACAACCAAGGTACATGCCCTTGACCGGAATCGAACCTGGGACCCTTGAGTCCGCAGGCCGTCACTTTATCCTAAGGTGACCAGATTTTAACGTTGGTAAAGCGGGACACCATTGACTGCTTGGCCGCCGAAAACCTTATATTCCCTTCCTGTTCTCCCGCCGTTCCCTAGCTGGTCGTGCATTCTTTCCAAAAATTGGGACTTTTTTAAAATGCTGCGGGACCCGGGACAAATTGTTAAAAATCGGGACTGTCCCGCCAAAAGCGGGAAGTCTGGTCATCTTACTTTATCCACTGAGCCAAACCAGTCAGGGTGTGAATATTATTCTTATATTTCAAAAAATGAAGTACAATATATGAAAATCCAACAAGAAACTGAAATCCTTGCTTTCCCTTAAGCTCATACTCTAAGCAAGTTACCATTTGTTTTCCTTACGAGAATGCTAAAGGAGACATGAGGACACTCAAATTTCCACCTGGACATTCATAGACTTTAAGTTAGAATAAACTAAAAGCAATGGTTTGAAATTCACATCTGTCCAGTATCTGTTGGCTTTATTTGTGCTATTTCTTTTTAAAATATATATTTTATTTATTTATTTGAGAAGGAAGGGATAGGGATAGAGGAGAGAGGAGAGAGAGGAGGGAGAGGAAGGAGGGAGGGAGGGAGATGAATGAATGATGAAAACCACTGACCGGCTGCCTCCTGCACGCTGCACACTGGGGTTCACGCTTGCAACCCAGGCATGTGCCCTGAGTGGGAACTGAGCTGTGACCTCCTGTTCATAGATCACTGCTCAACCACTGAGCGACACTGGCCTGGCTATTTGTGCTCTTATTCTATCCCATATTCACATAGTCAAAACTTACACTGAATCAGAAGCATATAGAAGCCCCAAAATAACACAGCATAAAAGTACAATCATCTGCATAAAGAATACAATACGCAAGAGTAAGACATCTTTTGAGGTACCAATACCGACACAAAAAAATGATGCAACACAAGCTGCATTGCTATCAGCCTCCAATAGGCACCTATTATTCTGCTCAAAACAGAATAGAGATAGAATGGAGTTAATATTAAACGAATCCAGAAAAACTTACACTTTCCACATCTTCTTACTAGGAATTTCATATTAAATTCTCATCACTTTCAGATAAAGGTTGGCTTTGTGGCAAGGTACGATTCCTTCTGCTCTTCCATACACGCATGGAAGAAGAATTAAGTAAATTAAAGTTTCTTCTCCCACCTATATTTACTAGTCCAGCGGTTCTCAACCTGTGGGTCGCGACCCCTTTGGGGGTCGAACAACCCTTTCACAGAGGTGGCTAAATACATCTTGCATATCAGCTCTTTACATTACGATTCATCACAGTAACAAAATCACAGTTATGAAGCAGCAACGAAAATAATTTTATGGTTGGGGGTCACCGCCACATGAGCAACTGTGTTAAAGGGCCGCGCGGCACTGGGAAGGCTGAGCACCACCCAGTCCCTTCCCGTTCATGAGACTAAGCTCGAGGAGCTACTACTGTTTCCAGGCCTCGTTAGTAAATCCATAAGCCAGCCTTACCCATCCCTCAACGCCCTCTTAAAGAACCTGATACCACAGCTGGGTACATTTGGAAACACTTAGAAATGTTTCTAATTATTTCCTTTAAAGTATTACTCATTCCGCATATGAAAATCCTCTTGCCAATGACCCGCCTTTGTAGCCACCCGGCCACAAGCAGATGCCTCCATCGTCCTCAGCACTGCGCACCCGGTCACCCCGAAAACCCCGCGGCCGTCGTCAACCCAAGCCAAGTTCTTTGTCCGCAGCTACCACGAATCTGGCTGCGTTTGGGGGGGCCCTTCACGGGCAAAGCCAACACTGCCCCCCACTCCCGCCGTTCCCAGCAAGGACCCACACGCAGCTTTCCCGCAGACCAGCGCCCAGCCGCCGACAGCAAACGCTTCGCTTGCCCTCACGAGCGGCCAAAGATGGAGCCGGCCGAACGCGGTCTACGCGCTGCGGCGACGGGCCCGAGGCTCACTGCGACCCGCACCCTCCTCCTCCACACGAATTACCTCGTGCGATGCCTTCGGCCGAGCGCATTTTGTAAGAATCCCGGGGAAGGCCGGGCCTCGGCGGCTGCACAGGCCGCGGGGCGCTCTGCGGCAGGAAGGCGGCCCCCCCACACCCTCCCTCCTCGCCCGGGTCCCCCCTCGCCCAACTGTAGCCATTTGGAACGGAACCTCCCACCGACCCCCGGCGAGGCCCGGGCGCGGTCGGCTCCCATCCTTCAGGCCGCCGCCGAAACGTCCCAAAATGGGGCACTCGCGCGGCAGCTCGGGCTCGCGGCCCCTCGGCCCGGCCCGGCCCCGCGCCCCGCGGCCTCCGGCCCCGCGGCCCCTTCCCTCCCTGCCATCGCCCCGGCGGCCCCCGCCCTCCGAACCTACCCGGCGCCAACAATCGAATATCCGGGGGTCACGGGCCCTCCGTCCCCGCACTTCCCGACCCCGGGGGCCCCGCAAGGGCAGACAGGGACGTACCTTCCAGGAAAGCAATCTCCCCGGAGCCGCCGCCGCTCTTGCCAGCCGCCATCTTCCTCCTCCCACGCCGCCGCCGCCTTAATCCATGGCCCTCGCCGCCGCTCGCCGGGCTGGGGGGCCGCGCCGCCGGGGGGGAACCGCCGCAGGGTGGTGGGCCTGCGCCGGGCCGGCGGGCGGGCGGGCGGGGCTCGGTCCGGACGGGCCTGCACAAAGGCCGGCGCTCGGGCCTAGCCGCGCCGGGCTCCTCCTCCGGGGTTCCCCTCAGGCGCCTCCAGGGCGCTGCGCGCGGCGACGACGACGGCGGCGCTTCCCGGGCCCGGCTCCGCTCGGCCCACGACTCCCCATCCACCGCCCCCGAGGCCGCCGCAGAGCCTCCCCCGGCGCGGGCCCCAGGAAGAGAGCCGGAGGGCGGGCACTCGCACGCCGCCCCTCGCCCGGGCCGTAAAAATGGCCGCGCCCGCCGCGCTCGGCGGCGAGGTCTGCGCTACCGTCAGGCGCCCCGGCGCGCCTCGCCCCTCCTGCAGCTGCCGCTGCCCCTGCCGCCGCCGCCGCCGCCGCTACGGCCGCCCGCCCGCCCCGCGCAGGCGTGAATGCATCAGCGGCGGCTACCCAAGTGGACCGGGTGGGGCTCGGCCCACGCCTCGCGTCCGTCGCCACAGCAGCCGAGCCGCCGCCGCCGCCGCTCCTCCCCACGGGCACCCGCCCCCGCCGCGTCCGCTCCCGCCTCTCCCTCCCCTGCGCCGGCCCCCGCCGCTCCTGCTCCCTGCCCCACCGCTCCCCCGCCCGCCCCCGCCGCTCCCCTCAGCAGCGCCGCCCGCCCGCCCGCCTGCGCGCGGAGCACCGATTCGGAGCCCGGCGCCGGGTCCCCGTGGGGCTAGGCCTCGCGGCGCCGGCGCGACCCGGACCAGGTGAGCCCGTGGGCAGCCCGGTGCGTGCGCGCCTTCCCCGCGCCTGCCGCCAGGGGGCGGCTGGGAGCAGTGCCGCCGCCCGGGAACTGTGAAAAGTTCCTTCCCGGGAGGGGCCTGGGCGCGGGAGCCACAACCCACCGCAGGGAAGGGAGAGGGAGCGGGAGGTGCTGCGGTCTCACGCGTGGAAGGCCGAGGGTGGTCTTCATGCCTCCTTGAAGACTTTGCACAGTAACTTACCCGAGAAGACTCGGCAGCGCGCATCGGGTGGCAGGGTTCACAAAATAAAAATTTTTTTTAAAGGCCTGGGTTTGCTGTCCGTGAGACGCCAAAACCTACCTTACAAGCCAGGCCCGCGATGAACAAGCGGGTGACCACATCGTGTTCGTGGTTCTTCTCCTTTCTTTTTCATTTCATTTCTTATTGATGAAAATAAGACATGTTCCATAAGGAGAGCCTGGAAAATACAACAGAATTGGAAGACGCCCTGCAGAAGGCGTGGAGATGGATTCCCTGCCGTGATGGCCCCAGGAGGCACATGCACTTCCCACCGCTGGGAATGTAGCATAGTAATTTTTGTTAAGTTGCCAAATTACTCATTTGTTTCTGCAGCCGTAGAAAGCTAATACGCATGGACTGGAAACAAGGTGGAGTTATATAAAAGATGTATTTTAAGTAATGTAGACTAGTATCTTTCAGTCGTGGCTTTGCTTATCAATTTCACCTAGTCTCTGTGGAACTCCCTAATTCCAATCTTTAAAGAGAAATGTGGATCAAAGCAGTGGTTCTCAAACTTTAACCTATGGCAAAACGCCCAGGCAGGCTTCTTAAACCAGACCGCTTGGCCCCACTCCCACAGTTGCAGTGGTTCTGGAGTGGGCCTGAGAATTTGCATTTTAATGCAACTTACTGATCAGGGGATCAGCTTTGGGGTTGGGGGTGGGCAGGGATGGGGGGATCAATGGAGGGAAAAAGAGGACATAGTTAATACTTTCAACAATAAAGAATTATTTTTTTAAAAAACCTACTACATTAACAATCTTTGAATTCCTTTCCAGTTCAATTATCTATATAAAAGCCCAACAACCAAACAGCAGAATGAAGGAAACAACTGGAACGGCAAGTCGCTATAACAAGCACTGCAGCAGCCAAAGGCCTGTTCTGGCCCTGTTGGCCCCCCCAGTGGCCCCACACCCTGGCCAGCCCTTCCCCCGATCGGCCCCAATTGCGGGCGGGGCAGTTGGATCCCACCAGTGCACAAATTTGTGCACCGGGCCTCTAGTTAATCTATAAATTTGCAATTACAAGCAAAGTTACCATTTTTCACCTTAATTAAGCTCCAACCACTTTTTATTTCTTTCAGTTCCTCAAATATTTTGCCATTTTTTTCTACTTCAGAACCTTTGAATGTGTTTTACCCTCCATCTTCAATGCACTTTTTGTCTAGAGTCTTGCATCAGTAGATTAATACTTATCTGCTGGATTAATAAACAAATGAATAAAACACATTTAAAATAATCTTTCTCAAGGAAAATTCAGAATCACAGAATTCTAGAGCCCAGACTCCTTAGAGACCATTTAATACCAATCTTCTGAGAAGTCCAGAAAATGTCTTTGCCCCAAGTAACATTGTGAAAGAAACCTAGGAGAGATACCCTAAAAAGGATCAGCAATCCAGAGGTCAAGCTAGCTTGGCTTTGAAGATCACAATACTGAAACAACTTGAGTTGTTTTGAGGAGGCTCGGAGGAAGTCTTGAGTTGGTAATCCTATATAATAAAAGGATAATATGCAAATTGACCCTAACAGCAGAACGACTGGTCACCATGACACACACTGACCACCAGGGGACAGACGCTCAATGCAGGAGCTGCGCTCTGGTGGTCAGTGCACTCCCATAAGGGCAGCTCTGCTCAGCCACAAGCCAGGCTGATGGCTGCCAGCACAGTGGTGGTGGGAGCCTCTCCCGCCTTCTCAGCAGCTCTAAGGATGTCCGACTACAGCTTAGGCCTGCTTCCTGCTGGCAAGTGGACATCCCCCGAGGGATTCCAGATTGCAAGAGGGAACAGGCCAGGTTGAGGGACCCCTCCAGTGCATAAATTTTTGTGCACTAAGACCTCTAGTAGATATATAATAACAAAACTTCCTCTCTGTTTACCAGTATGGCTACAAATTTTTCTTTTGTATCACAGCTATTGTTTCCTCTATTTCAGCCAGATTTAAAATCTAAACTAATAAAAGCAAAATAGTAAAATTAACCGTTTCTCCGAGACAGGGTAAGCCA
>PVJC01046857.1:0-13150 GCA_004026665.1 Murina feae
ATGCTGTTGGAAATGGTAAGTGTTGCTTCTTTTTTTTATAGTGGTACTAGAGGCCTGGTGCACAAAAATTTGTGAGCCTGGCCTGTGCCCTCTCCCAGTCTGGGATCCCTCAGGAGATGTCCACCTGCTGGCTTAGGCCTGCTCCCCAGGGGATCAGGCTTAAGCTGGCAGTCAGACATTCTCTGGCAGCCTGGGAGCCCTTGGGTGATGTCCACTTGCCAGCAGGGAGCAGGCCCGAGTGACAGTCGGATATCCTTAGTGCTGCTGAGGAGATGGGAGAGGCTCCCGCCACCATCTCTGTGCTGGCAGCCTTCAGCCTGGCTGTGGCTGAGCAGAGCTCCCCATGTGGGAGTGCACTGACCACTAGGGGGCAGCTCCTGCATTGAGCGTCTGCCCCCTGGTGGTCAGTGTGTGTCATAGTGACCAATCATTTCCAGTCGTTCTGTTGTTAGAGTCAATTTGCATATTACCCTTTTATTATATATAGGATAGTATTCCATTGTGTAGATGTACCACATATTTTTAATCCATTCATTTGCTGATGGGTACTTAGGCTGTTTCCAAATCTTAGCTATTATAAATTGTGCTGCTGTGAACATAGGGGTGCATATATCCTTTCTGATTGGTTTTCTTGTTTCTTGAGATATAGTCCTATAAGTGGGATTACTGGGTCAAATGGGAGTTCCATTTTTAACTTTTTGAGGAAACTCCATACTGTCTTCCACAGTGGCTGCACCAGTCTACATTCCCACCAGCAGTGCAGGAGGGTTCCTTTTTCTTCACATCCTCACCAGCACTTGTCGTTTGTTGATTTGTTGATGGTAGCCATTCTGACCGGTATCTCATTGTTTTGATTTGCATCTCTTGGGTGATTAGTGACTTTGAGCATGTGTTCATATGTCTCTGGACCTTCTGTATGCTCTCTTTTGAAAAGTATCTATTTAGATCCTTTGCCCATTTTTTGATTGGATCGTTTATCTTCCTTTTTTTTAAGTTGTATGAGTTCTCTGTAAATTTTGGAGATTAAACCTTTATTGGAAATTATCTTTGGTAAATATGTTCTCCCATGCAGTGGGCTTTTTTGTTGTTTTGTGATGGTTTCTTTTGCTGTGCAGAAGCTTTTTATTTTGATGTAGTCCCATTTGTTTATTTTCTCCTTAGTCTCCATTGCCCTAGGAGCTGTGTCTGTAAAGATATTGCTATGACATGTTTGCTATTTTGCTGCCTATGGAGTCTTCTAGGATTTATGGTTTCCCATATTACATTTAATTTCTTTAGCCATTTTTAGTTTGTTTTTGTGTGTGGTGTAAGTCAGCGATCTAGTTTCATTTTTTTGCATGTATCAGACCAAATTTCCCAGCACCATTTATTGAAGAGACTGTTTTGACTCCATTGTATGCTCTTGCCTCCTTTGTCAAATATTAATTGAGCATAGTAGCTTGGGTCGATTGCTGGATTCTCTGTTCTGCTCCATTGGTCTATATGTCTGTTCTTGTGCCAGTACCAGGCAGTTTTGAGAACCATGGCTTGGTAATATAGCTTGATATCTGGTATTGTGATCCCTCCAACTTTGTTCTTTTTTTTCAGGATTGCTGTGACTATCGGGAGTCTTTTTTTATGCCAGGTGAATTTTTGGAGAGTTTATTCTAGATCTTTGAAATATGCCGTTGGTATTTTAATGGGGATTGCATTGAATCTATAGATCGCTTTGGGTAGTATGGACATTTTAATGATGTTGATTCTACCAATCCATAAACATGGTATGTTTGTTCTTTCATTTGTTTATGTCTTCCTCTATCTCTTTTCTCAATGTCCTGTAGTTTTCCAAATACATGTCTTTTATATCCTTAGTTCAGTTTATTCCTAGATATCTTAATTTTTTTGGTACAGTGATAAATGGGATTGTTTTTTCCTTTCTCTTTCTGTGAGTTCATTATTGGTGTGTAAAAAGGCCATAGATTTCTGGGTGTTAATCTTGTATCCTGCTACATTGCTGAATTCATTTATTAGTCTATTAGTTTTTTGATGGAGTATTTGGGGTTTTCTATGTATAGTATCATGTCATCTGTGAATAAGGACAGCTTTACTTCTTTTTTTAATTTGGATGCCTTTTATTTCTTCTTGTCTGATTGCTATGGATAGCACTTCCAGTACTATATTGAACAGGAATGGTGAAAGTGGGCATCCTTGTCTTGTTCTTGTTCTCAGGGGAATGAGTTTAGTTTTGCCCATTTAGTATGATGTTGGCTGTAGGTTTGTCATATAAGGCTTTTATTATGTTGAGGTATGATCCCTTTATCCCCACTTTGCTGAGAGTTTTTGTTAAGAAGGGGTGTTGGATTTTGTCAAATGCTTTTTTGCATCGATTGACATGATTATGTGATTTTTCTCTGAATTTGCTTATTGATTTGCGTATATTGTACCATCCTTGCATCCCTGGAATCAATCCCACCTGGTCATGGTGTATGATCTTTCCATTGTAATGCTGAATCTGATTTGATAGAATTTTGTTGAGGATTTTAGCATCTATGTTCCTCAGGGATATTGGCACGTAGTTCTCTTTTTTTTGTAGTGTCTTTATCTGGTTTTGGGATTAGGGTAATGCTGGCTTCCTCTTGACTTTTTTGGAACAGTCTGAGGGGAATAGGTTTTAGTTCTTTGAATGCTTGGTAGAACTCCCCTGTAAAGCCGTCCAGACCAGGGCTTTTGTTTGCTCGAAGATTTTTGATCCCTGCTTCAATTTATTTGGTAGTTATCAGCCTATTTGATTCTTCCTTATTGAGTTTTGGGAGCTTCTATTTTTCTAAGAATATGTCCATTTCATCTAGATTGTCCATTTTGTTGGAATATAGTTGTTCATAGTGTGTTTTCATAATCCTTTGTATTTCTGTGGGATAAATTGTTATTTCACCACTTTAATTTCTGATTTTGTTTATTTGGGTACTCTTTTTGCTTCTTGGTGAGCCTGGCTAGAGGTTCATCAATCTTGTTTATCCTTTTAAAGAACCAGCTTTTGGGATCTTTTGTATTGGTTTTTTTTTGTCTCTGTGTCATTTATTTACACTCTGATCTTTATTATTTCCTTCTGCCTACTCTGGGCTTTTCTTGTTGCTATCTTTCTAACTATTTGAGTTGTAGGGTTAGATAATTTATTCAAATTCTTGTTTTCAAAAAATTATGTTTGTAAGCCTGTTATAATGGACCTGGAGATTAGTATGCTAAACAAAATAAGCCAGTCAAAGACAATATCACATGATCTCACTTATATGTGATATCTAATGAACAAAGTAAACTGATGAACAGAATAGGTCCAGAGATATGAATGCATGGAACAGACTGATATATATCAAAGGGAAGGGAGGTAGGGGAGGAAAGAAAATGGCTTAAAGAACTTACATGCATAGTTCATGGACACAGATAGTAGCGTGGTGAAGGCCTGGAGTGGGTTGGTGTCTAGATGGAGGGGAGTAAAGGGGAAAATAGGAGATATATGAAATACTGTCAATAATAAAAATAAACTTGAATAATTATATATATATATAATATTTTAGTAATAAGTATAGTTTTCAATTGTGAATAAATTTTACATAAAACCAGTATTATAGCTTAGAGACATGTGAAAATAAATATGATGGCTTGAAGTATTTTTTGTGTACATTACTGAGTAATAATAGTATTAATAAGAAAAACATTTTCAGGTTTCCTCATTAAAGAAGAATGTGGGTCAGTTCAGTGGCTTTCCATTTGAAAAAGGAAGTACCCAATATAAAAAGAAGGAAGAAATGTTGAAAAAGTAAGTTATTTTTATAAATATCATGTTTTGATCAATGTGGTTTTTTAATATATATTGATTTCAGAGAGGAAGGGAGAGGGGAAGAGAGAGAGAGAGAAACATCAAGGATTAGAGAGAATAACTGATCTCTGGTGTCTCCTGCACACCTCACACTGGGGTCCGAGTCTGCAACCCAGGCATTTGCCTCCACCAACAATCAAACCTTCTGATTCATAGGTCAATGCTCAACCACTGACTCACACTGGCTGGGTTGATCAGTGTGCTTTAAATTTTATTTTTAAATATTTAATGTGACACCCCCCCCCCCCGTATGTAGATTGCTAATTCTTTGCTTTAAATGCTTAGATTTGACTTGTCTTTATAACCATTAACTTGGTATCTTCATTAATTTTCAATAAATAATGGCTGTCAAGATTATTGAAAATGCAAAGATGTTTATATGCAAACAAATCATTCACAGTTGAAATTTCAGAAGGTCTAAAGGGAATATAGTGAAAACTTTTCTCTCAGTCCTGTTCTGTCAGCCACTCTCTTCCTCCACTTATAGGTATTACTTAGTTGTTCTGAGGATAACTTTGATAGAAACAATGTCCTTCACCATAATGCAAGCAAGATGATATACCAGAGTTTTTATTTATTAAATTCCCTGTAGTTTAAGAATTCTAATCCTCTTCCTTGGTATTGCCTATGGAGGTGGCAGCCATCTCCTACTTGGCATCCTTGGCTGCCCTCAGACCTCTCATGAAACCAAAGATTATCAAAAAGAAGTTCATCTGGCACCAGTCAGATTAATATGTCAAAATTCAGCAAAGCTGACAGAAACCCAGAGGCATTGACAATAGGATGTGCAAAAGATTCAAGGGCCAGATCTTGATGCCCAATGTTGATTATGGGAGCAACAAGAAAACAGAGCACATGCTGCCCAGTGTCTTTCGGAAGTCTTTGGTCCACAATGTCAAGGAGCTTGAAGTGCTGCTGATGTGCAACAGATCTTATGGTGCTGAAATTGCTCACAGCATTCCCTCAAAGAACATCAAAGCATTGTGGAAAGAGCAGCTCAACTAGCCATCAGAGCAACCAGTCCCAGTGCCAAGCTGCACAGCGAAGAAAATGAGTAAACAGATTGTGTACACACTGTATTTGTGTTAATCTAATCTAATAAAAGAGTAATATGCAAATTAACCCAGCCAAGTTGGCGGCCAGCAGCCACAAAGCTAGAACAAACAGGAGGCCAGCAATGGAAGAAAGAAACTGCCTGCCTAGGCCGGCTGTAGCCTTTGCTCAAGGCAACAAAGTTTCAATTATAGGAGATAAATAAACCCCAGAAACCTGCTTCCAGCCAGCCTCGCTGGGAACTTGGGTCAATGGGAGCTGTGGCCAGCCTGCAAACAGCTATCAGCCTCTCACCCAGACAGGCCACACCCCCATGTGGTGAGGGTCCCCATGAGGGGGCTTGGCCAGCCTTCAAACGGCCATCATAACCTCACCTAGGCTGGCCAGGCATGCCAGCAGGTGGACATCCTCCGAGGGGTCCCAGACTGGGAGAGGGCACAGGCCGGACTGAGGGACCTCTCCGTCCCCGCACCCCCCCCCCCCCCCCCCCCCCCCCCCCCCCCCCCCCCCCCCCCCCCCCGGAGTGCACAAATTTTTGTGTACCAGGCCCCCTAATAAAATCATAAGATTCTGGCATTAAAAAGAATTCTTTATTATCTATTCCTTCCTTGAAACATTATAGTAAGAATGCTGAGGGGGGAATGTAATATTTAGCCAGAAAAATGATCAAGCCCATGAATTTTATAGTATTGAAAACTTTTTACATTATTTTCTAATGAATTAACTTAGGTACTATATTTAGAGTTTAATTGGTCAATGATGTTTTCAGTTTTTAATATTTTAATCTAGTTGTGCTTGAACACTAATCAGAGATTATTAGGAGTACTTCTAAGATTCAAAGAAACATTGGCTACTTTGTAAATGTTTGTAGTCCAGCCACTTTGGTTAGCTATTGCATTTATATTGTGGAGATGTTTATAAACTTTCCTACATAATCACCTTGGTTTCTTCTATTTTCTCTTTCAGATTTAGAAATGCCATGTTAAAAAGCATCTGTGAGGTTCTTGATTTGGAGAGATCAGGTGTAAATAGTGAACTGGTGAAGAGGATCTTGAATTTCTTAATGCATCCAAAGCCTTCTGGCAAAGTGAGGACCAATTTGTATTATTTTAGTAACAAATCAATTATTTATAGCCTCCTTTAAAAAAAAATATATTTGATTGATTCTTTATAGAGAGGAAGGGAGTGGGATATAGGGTTAGAAACATCGATGAGACAGAAACATTGATCAGCTGCCTCCTGCACACCCCCTACTGAGGATGCCCCCATAACCAAGGTACATGCCCTTGACCGAAATCCAACCTGGGACCCCTGAGTCTGCAGGCTGACGCTCTATCCACTGAGCCAAACCGGTTAGGGTTATAGCATCTCCTTTTTAATTATTCTTTTAAAAACGGTGGTCCATGAAAAAAGGTAGCTAGCTTAGGTCACAATTCAGTAGTGTATTTCTTGAGAAAACCATTGAACTTCAATTTGTAGCCAGTTACTCTGTTGTACCTCCCATTTTGTTACACAGATAGATATTCTAAAAACATACTCAAAAGTTTAGAGTAAATACAATTAATATTTACTACTCATCAGAGACATTTTTGAATCTAAAGCTCTCCCAACTGAGCTATTTCGGCGACCCATAGAGACATTTTTCAATGAAACACCTTTTCCCTCCTGCTAGTATGTGGTTAGAGGAATATGACTAGCACAGTTTGCTGCATCTGCTTGATTAATCAGTACTAAGATGAAGGTGTTTTACCTTTGCTTTTCCATAATCCGAGAAAGAGCTAATTAATGTCTTGGTGTTATGAAAATAGTTTTGACCTGTAGGCTTCTGAAAAGTTCTCAGGAAACCCCAGAGTCCACAAACCACACTTTTGAGAAGTACTTCCTTATGTTTTATCCTTCCTTATGAAAGTTAACTTTTACATCCATTTTCTTATTTGGTTGTGATTACTGCTTAATCTAATGGTATCTTAAGCTCTTTTCTATGCTGCCATACTCTATAAATTTAAGCAAAACTATAAATTCATTAGTACTAGTTTTGTCTCTTATAATAATCTTAATATTGTTCTTTTGTATAGCTACCTTGATTAATTGTTAATCACATTTTGCTTATAAAAAGGGATGATGTCATTGACACTGGACTTTTTGTGAGAGAGAGAGAGAGAGAGAGAGAGAGAGAGAGAGAGAGAGAGAGAGAAGTGAGGGAGACACATCTTATTGGTTACCTTCAAATGTGCCCCAGCTAGGACCAAGGATCCAGCTTGCAACCAAGGTACTTGCCCTTAATTGGAATTGAACCCATGACTCTTCAGTCAAAGGGCCCCACATTCTATCCACTGAGTCAAACTGGCTAGAGCAACACTGGATTTTGATTAATATATTCAACTAGTTTTAAAACCAATATAGGAAAGTCCTAAAGCACTTATTATTATTTGTTAAATTAAAATCTTACTTATTTTTGGAAGTTGCATTTTCTTGATTGGTTACTTGAATGATTTAAGATTCAAGTTAAAATTTTCATTTTCTTGTATAGGTTTATTCAGTACCCATTCCAATCCTCATATTACTAATTCCATATATATATATTATGTTCTCACTATCTGAATCTAATTCCTGAGTTGAGAAAGTAAGGATTGTCATATTTTTCTATTTTACTTGAGTCCTGGATTTCAGATAGTAGTGAGAGTTTAGACAGAGTTATCTTTTCTTCAAACAAAGAATCAAAGAATTTATCTAAATGGATTTGTTTCCTGGTAATGGTAATAGTTCACATAACAAGAATATCTGTATTCATTCAAGGAATTATCTTATAGAGAACTCCTTTGACAAATATTTTTGGTTCACTAACTTAAAATTCTGGAATGACCTAGATTGTCTCCTTTTTGAAGAGTAGGTTGTTTGGTCAAGTTAGAAGCTATTCTGTAGATTTCCTGAGAACACTAAGTTACACCAGTAGCCACTTTTTAAAAATTATTGTGCAGGAGAAAGTGACCCCTAAGACTGGAAGTTCCTGGGAGAAGGAGCTGTGGGAGTCTGCTAGTTTCATAAAAAATACTGCCTAAAGTTATCACTAATATTATACATTTATATCTTAAGGTTATATGGAATTTTTCTTAACGTTTCTGTTTATTGCAGAAAAATTACAGGCAAAAATGAAAACAAAAGGTATCCATAATTTTCAGAAAGAAGTAATTTTTAAAAGATAAATAAGTTTATCTTTTCAGATCCTTTTGCAGGGTTATTTATAGTTTTCAGTTTTAGAAGTTAGCAAATTCTCCCCTAAGAAAGCACTTAAAAGTTAAACTTGTTGGTTAATATAATACTTTCTTTCACATGATCTTTTCTTTTTAAATGTGCGTGCTTTAATTGAATATCAAAGTAAGAGCAATGCACTGATTTTGTGGTTCTTATCAATTCATGCATTCACTACTTACTACATATTTACAATCATGTGAAAATATAACCCTGACATTATTGAAAATAGAGCCCAGAGGTAATATGAATATAAACTACATAGTTCATAAATTCAGGGGGTATAAAGTGAAATTTCATTTACTTCATGGATGATTCTTCTCAGTCCTTTAATTGGAGAGCCCCCTAAAACAGGAACCTTCTCTGACAGCAGCTGATGTTTATAGGAATGAAATACTAGTAAACTATAAGTCTGATTCAAAGTATTATTTTAATAAAGTGTAAATAAACTGTTTGAGCTTAATATGCTGTGTACTTGGGCTTCTAGTCCCATGTCAGAACATAGAATGCATATTTAAGCATTTGTGAAGAATCTCTTGCCTAGGTGTTTAGAATACAAATGGAAAGGTATTGGTAGTACAGACAAAAAAAGATTAATCTGACACATTGTTTAAGATGTATTATTCTCTAAAGCTGTGAAGCTTGGAAATATACCTTGAGACAAACAAGAATTGAGTTTTAAGAAGTAGATCTCAGAAATAGATGATTGACTTGGAAATACCTCATTGGTGTTTATTTTATTTTATGCAGCCATTGCCAAAATCTAAAAAAACTTCTAGCAAAGGCAACAAAAAGGAACGGAACAGTTCTGGAATGGCAAGGAAAGCAAAGCGAACCAAATGTCCTGAAATTCTGTCAGATGAATCTAGCAGTGATGAAGATGAAAAGAAAAACAAAGAAGAGTCTTCAGAGGATGAAGATAAAGAAAGTGAAGAGGAGGTAAAATTTTAGTTTTTTGTTTTTTCATTTCTTTTCCTGGGCAGAGTTAAATATTTCTGCTATATAATAGGTATAGCCAGAAAACATATTCTAGGAACCATCAGTTCCATATTAGATGTTGTAAATTCTGAAGACATGTAGTTCAGTATAAACCTTTTCTATCCCTTTAACAAGCTTTTAGCTTTGTTGACATGCCAGAGTGTTAAAGTTGGAAAAGAGAGCGGTTGGTGTGGAACTGAATTTGAGCCTGGGCCTTGATTAGAGTAGGTCAAATGCAAAGGGAAGGCATGGGGGAGGGGTACATATACTGAACAGGATCACAAAGGAGCAGATTTTTTTAGAATTTTCTTCAAAGTATGTTAATATCTTATATAATAAAAGGGTAATATGCAGATGACCCTAATAGCAGAATGACTGGTCACTATGACACACACTGACCACCAGGTGGCAGATGCTCAATGCAGGAGCTGCCCCCTGGTGGTCAGTGCACTTCCACAGGGGGACCTCTGCTCAGCCACAAGCCAGGCTGACGGCTGCCAGCACAGTGGTGGTGACAGGAGCCTCTCCTGTCTCCTCAGCAGTGCTAAGGATGTCTGACTGCAGCTTAGGCCTGTTCCCCGCTGGCAAGTAGACATCCCCCAAGGGCTCCCGGGCTGCCAGAGGGATGTCTGACTGCCAGTTTAGGCCTGATCCCCCCAGGGAACAGGTTTAAGCCAGCAGGTAGACATCCCCCGAGGGGTCCCAGAGGGCACAGGCGTGGCTGAGGGACCCCCCGCCCACCTAGTGCACAAGTTTTTGTGCACTGGGCCTCTAGTATTATGATAAACTTGAACCATTTTATTCTGTTTTACACAAAAAAAAACAGGGCTTTAAGGACCACCATTTTTTTCTCAGTTTGTTGGGGATTATTTAATGAGAATAACAGGATTTGAAGTTTGATTGGTGGGTACGTTTTGTATCACTTAGGAATGCCTGCCATTTTCCTTTACTTACAAATCTTTTAAATGTTGAATATTTTTAGTTTTCAAAATGAAACTTCAGGAAGGGAAGAGGGGCTAAACCATTTAAAGGGTTAACTTTTCCCTTTCCTTTTTATTCTCTTCAGTCAAGTAGATGGGAAATAGGAAGTGATTTTTTATTATTGTGAATAATCTTTTCGTAGGCTCTACACAAGTCAGAAGTTGCTCTGTAAGTTGAGTAATGTAGTTGGTGTTAGGATTTGATTAATGTTGGCTTGACATTTTGGGCCAAAATGATTCTTCATTGTGGATGACTGTCTTATGTATTATGGAACATTTGCCCACTAGGTGCCAGTAGCACACTTTCCCAATGTCCAGTTGTGAAAACTAAAAATGTCTTCAGACATTGCCAAGAGTCTCCTGGGGGGGGGTGCGCAAAATCACCTCCACTTGATTCTAGAGGGAGTAAAGATGTTGTGAACTCTGATTTTATGTGTGTATCTTGTATAAATTTGCCTTTAGATATTTAAAATCCTTGCTTGTTTTAATGCCAAATTTTATAAAGACTTCAATAAAGCTAAGTTTGAAATGCTGCATAATTGAAAGAATATTACAAAGCCAGCAGGTGTTTCATAAATATCTATATATATAAAGGCTAAGTTGACTCAACGCATATGTGATACATATAAAGTTCTCGCTGGCACCAATCGCACGTGTGTGTTTCGATCTGTTGTCGATTGTGAATTTGATGTCTAATTAATTTCCTTTCAATGTGCATGAATCGGTTCACCAGGACACTGGTCTTAATATATTTTTGGTGTAAAGCAAGATGAGTAATCTGAGCGTTAAGATTTTTTATGATTGATTTTACGAAAATCTGGGAGAAAAAATGTTTGTTTATATGTGAATATGCAATAATGCCAATTTTTCCTTAATACTGTTATTCCCCGTTCATCAAATTTTTGGTTATCTACTGTGTGTATTCACTAAGCTTCCCCTAAAACCTTTTAAAGGCAGAGTTTAAGCATGAAAAGTTGCCATAGACTATAAACATGTGATTTTTTTGTAGAGGCACCATGATAATGAACGTGGGCTTTGGAAACTATCTGGGTTCAAATCCCAGCTGTACCACTGTTTGACTTTGGGCAAGTTACTTAAACTCTGTTACACATCCAATTCCCTTCTGTAAAATGGGGATAATAATAGTAGCAACCTCAAAGGGTTATATTAAATGATTTTATGTAAAGCACTTAGAGCACTGCTTGGCACAAGTACTGTCTATTAACTGTTGCTATTAGTAGTAGTAGTAAGCTGACCTTTAGGATTTCTAAATCCAGTCTTCCTGTCATTACTAAAGTGCAGGAAGATTGTATTTAGAAAAGTTATTTCTCATTTGCTTTCCCGATTATTTCATTGTTTTAAGTAGAATTAGTTGAAGTCTGTGGATATAGATTACCCCTGATCTATAACTATATTGGTTACTGGATAATGATCACAAGTGAAACTGGAAAGAAACCCAGGTCAACTGATGAAAATACCTGAAGGAAAAAGGCAAACTGAAGAGCACTTTTATGGACAGTAAATATATAAAGTTACACATTCTAAAAGTTGTATCATTATGTTCTATTTTCTGCTTCAGTTTTCTGCTTGGGCTGATACAAGCAGACTTCATGAAACATAATGCCAACAAAATCTGGATTGAGATATGGGGATAAATCTCCTTCTAATAAGCATAGATATTCTTTATTGCCCTAAAGACTTTCAAATTTAGGGCTATCTCCTCAAAACTTTACTGCTGGTTCCATTTCTATGAAAAGTTCTGATTGCCTTTGCAAGGGAAGTGCTAGCAGGAGAAACAGTATTTCTGTGGTAAATGGTTTTCGTTATTCCATTTTTTGATGACTTGGTTAAGTGGCAACCATGTTAGGGGCTTCATAAATGGAGGTATTTTTGGTCAGTACCATGAAAGGAAGGACCACTTTTCTAAGAGGCCATAAAGAAGAGTTTCAGTTGATGGGAAAAATGGTAGATTACCTGTAGTTGGAATTTTTTTTTCATAGAAAATTACTGTTAATATTACTTATTCTGTTTATTTCCTGGAGTGAAATTTTCATGAATAAAGGCTGCTCCTTACTAAGATCAGTTGCATGTTCTATTTTACATTCTTGGAGTAAATTGTGAAGGTTAATTTGTTGTTTTTTTTAATCCTCATCCAAGGATGCATTTTCTTTTATTTTTTTAATAGATTTTTTATTGATTTCTAGAGAGGGAGGGAGAGAAAGAGAAAGAGAAATATCTATGTGACAGCTGACTCCTGCATGCTCCTTACTGGGGATCAAGCCCAAAATCCGGGTATGTGCCCTGACTGGAAATTGAACCATCAGCATTTTGGTGCATGGTATGATACTCCACTAACTGAGCCACACTGGCTAGGGCTTTTCTTGTTTTTTTTAAAAAAGTCTTTTATAAGAAAACTAGGGGCCCGGTGCACGAAATTCGTGCACGGTAAATTGGGGTGAGGGTGCAGGTGGGAGAGGAGGAGGGCAAGTGGGGAGGTCCCTCAGCCGGACCTGGACTTCATCCAATTCGGGAGCACTCAGGAGAAGTGCTACTGATGGCTTGGACCCACTGCACCTGGTTCTCTGCTCTCTGCCGGGCCTGTCTGCTCCACACTTCGGAGATGGGCAAGCAGGTGCTGCTGGGCGATGCCTGCGGGGTCCTTGATGGCTCCAGCCCCCTCATCCCCTCCTTGGCAGCCATAGCCCCAGCTCAGCATAGGCCAGGGTAGCAGCTGGGGATTCCCGGGTGGGTCTGTCTGGCTACGGCCCCTGATTCCCAGGTCCACAGCCCTGCTGGTCTAGGGCCCGCCAGCCCAGCAACTGGGATTCACAGGTGGGTCTGGGTGGCCACGCCACCTGGCTCCCAGGTCCGCTGCCCTGCCGGTCCGGGGTCAGCCAGGGCAGCGGCTGGGATTCCCAGGTGGGTCTGGGTGGCCACGCCTCCCCCTTCCCAGGTCCGCGGCCCTGCTGCCTGAAATGAATCGCGGCTCGCTCCTCCCGCCCCCCCACCCCGCCCCTCCACTGTGGCCTACAAGAAG
>PVJC01046858.1:0-13142 GCA_004026665.1 Murina feae
GGATTGGATAGTGGAGCATTGGAAAAAAGACACGTGGTCCAATGAATCACATTTCCAGTTGCATCATGCAGATGGCAGAGTGAGAATTTGGCGGAAACTGCATGAAAGCATGCAGCCCACATGCATAAGTACAACCCTTTAAGCTGGTAGAGGCAGTGTTATAGTTTGGGGAAAGTTTTCCTGGCATGATTTGGGCCCTTTAATTCATGTGGAACAACATCTGAATAGCACAACATACCTAAGTATCGTTGCTGATCAGGTTCATCCTATAATGTTGATGGTGTATCCCAATGGAGATGGCTTCTTCCAACAAGACAATGCGCCATGCCATGGTGCTCATATTGTGCAGGAGTGGTTTTAAGGACATGAGGGAGACTTTATCTTGCTTAGGTGGCCCCAACAATCACCAGATCTCAATCCAATTGAGCATTCGTGGGACGAAGTTCAAAGAGCCATCAGGCAGCTGGTTCCACAACCATCAAATCTCACAGAACTGGACAGTGCTATTCATCAGGCATGGTGTCAGATTCCTTGCATCAGCTTTCAACATCTTGTGGAGTCAATGCCAAGAAGAACTGCCACAGTATTGAAGGCAAAAGGTGGCCCAACAAAGTACTCATGTGGTGGTCATAATAATCTGGCCACTCAGTGTAAATATACATTCCATGTTCAAAGGCTGTTAAATTGTGTTGTTTACCCATATCTTCAGAAAAACATCACTTCTGTTGTGGTAAACAACTTTCTTCCTCTGTTTATAATCGTCTGGTCCTCTAGCAACTTCAGTGTGAAATTATAGCTAATTTGCCTACAAATGTCAGGTGGTCATAATAATCTGGCCACTTAGTGTATAATCAACATCATACTCAATGGACAAAAACTAAAATCATTTCCCCTAAGAAATGGAACAAGACAGGGGTGTGTTTTCACTATTCTTATTCAACATAGTACTTGAAGTCCTAGACATAGTGATCAGACAAGAAGAAAACATGAAAGGCAACCAAATTGAAAAGGAGGAGGTAAAACTGTCATTATTCACAGATGATATGGTATTGTACTTAGAAAACCGTAAAGACTCTACCAAAAATCTACTAGATTTAATAAATGAATTCAGCAATGTAGCAGGATACAAATTAATACCCAGAAATTGATGACATTTTTATATACCAATAATGAATTCTCAGAAAGAGACCCCCGTTGAAAATAAATCAATAGCATTTACCATTGCAACAAAAAAATTTAAGATACTTAGGAATAAACTTAACCAAGAGAGTAAAAGACCTGTACTTGGATCACAGGACATTCAAAAAAGAAATAGAGGAAGATATAAGCACATGGAAGAATATACCATGTTCATGGATTGGTAAAATTAACATCATTAAAATGTCCACACTACTAAACACAATCTATAGATTCAATAACCCTATTAAAATACCAATGGCATATTTCACAGACCTAGAACAAATATTCCAAAAATTTATATGAAATCAAAAAGATGCAGAAGAGCTACAGCCATCTTGAGAAAAAAGAACAAAGTTAGAGGGATCAAATACCAGATATCAAACTATACTACAAAGCCATTATCATCAAAACAGTCTGGCACTGTCACAAGAACAGACATATAGATCAATGGAACAGAACAGAGACCTCAGAAATTGACCCTAGCCATTACACTCAATTAATATTTGACAAAGGAGGCAAGAGCATACAATGGGGTAAAAACAGTCTCTTCAATAAATGGTTTTAGAAAATTGGACATGTATATGCAAAAAAAAAAAAGAAAGAAAGAAAGAAACTAGACCACAAACTTACACCATCCACAAGAATAAACTCAAAATGAATAAAAGCCTTAAACATAAGTCATGAAACCATAAAAATTTTAGAAGAAACCATAAGCAGCAAAATATCAGACATCTATCATAGCAATATGTTTGTCAAATCATCTCCTAGGAAAAGGGAAACTAAGGAGAAGTAAACAAATGGGACTACAAAATGGAAGGCTTCTGCAATGCAAAATAAGCCATCAAGAAAATGAAAATGGAGCCCAATGCATGGGAGAACATATTTTACAATGATGTATCTGATAAGGGGTTAATTTCAAAAATATATAAGGAACTCATACAACTTAACAAAAGGAAGATAAACAATCCAATAAAAAAGGGCAAAGAACCCAAATAGACACTTCTCCAAAGCAAACGTACAGAAGGCCAAGAGACATATGAGAAATGCTTATAGTCATTAGTCATCAAAAAGATTCAAATTCAAAGGACAATGAGGTATCTCCTCACACCTATCAGGATGGTTACCATCAACAAATCAACAAATGACAAGTGCTAGCAAAGATGTGGACAAAATAGAACCCTAGTGCACTGCTGGTAGGAATGCAGACTGGTGTAACTGTTATGGAAAACAGTATAGAGTTTCCTCAAAAAATGAAATATATGCCTGCCATGTAATTCAGTGATCACACTTCTAGGAATATATCCTAAGAAACCTGAGACACCAATCAGAAAGAATATGTTCACAGCAGCACAATTTACAAAACTAATATCTGGAAATAGCCCAAGTGTCCATCAAGTAGATGAGTATATCTCCTACTTCTAGGAATATATCCTAAGAAATCAGAAACATCAATCAGAAAGGATATATGCATCCCTATGTTCATAGCAGCACAATTTACCATAGCTAAGATTTGGAAACAGCGTAAGTGCCCATCAGCAGATGAATGGATCAGAAAACTGTGGTACATCTACACAATTGAATACTATGCTGCTGTAAAAAAGAAGGAATTCTTACCATTTGCAACAGCATGGATGGAACTGGAGAGCATTAAGCTGAGTGAAATAAGCAGTCAATGAAAGAAAAATACTACATGATCTCTCTCATTTATGGATAATAAAGAACATTATAAGCCGAAGAACAAAAATAGATACAGAGGCAGAGCTGAATCGAACAGACTGTCAAACTACAGCAGGAAGGCTGGGGAGGATTGGGGAGGTTAAGAGGTCAACTGAAGGACTTGTATGCATGCATATAAGCATAATCAATGGACACAAGACACTGGGAGGTAGGGAAGGAGGGGGGAAAGTCAAAGGAAAAAATGGAGATTTATCTAACACTCTTTGTAATACTTTAAGCAATAAAACAAAATTTTTAAAAAAGCTGTGGTACATTTACACCATGGAATACTATACAGTAGTAAAAAATAAGGATCTCTTATCCTTTGAGATAGCATGGAGGGATCTAGAAAGTATTATGCTAAGTGAAATGATCTCACTCATATGTGGAGTCTAAAGAACAAAATGAACTGATGAACAAAATAGATCCAGAGACACAGAAGAATGGAACAGACTGATGAATCAAAGAGGAAAGTCTGGGTGGGTTAGTGGGGGAGAGATTAACCAAATAACTTTTATGCAATAGACACAAAGAATAGTGTGGTGAAGGCCAGGGGTAGGGGCAACTGGCTGGCTGGAAAGGGTCAATGAGGGGAAAGGGGACATCTGTAATATTTTCAACAATAAAAATAAATTTTAAAAAATTCAAAAAGTTGAAAAGAAAAGTTAATTTGTTGGGAGCAAGCAAAGGGGCAGCAGGAATAGGTTGATTTTTTACTTTCTCTGAAAAAGTGGTGGGATTAAAGAAATAAAGTGAGCTGCCAGTTCCCTTCTGCTTTTTTTATTACCCATGCCCACTTGACTTGAATGAAGAAAAAATGGCCCTATTTGGTAACAAAAATATAGCCTTGAAAAATAACATCTAGTTCATGCCAGAAATAGTCCCCCCTTATCCACACCAATAAATTTAAAGACCCCCAGTAGATGCCTGAAACTGCAAATATTGATGAACCATATATATACTATTACTTTTGCTATACAAACAGACATGTGATCGAGTTCAATTTATAAGTGGGCAGAGTAAGAGGTTAACAACAGCTGCTGCCACTCTGGGGTCTTCCTCAGCAAGTGTCAAGGCAAAATGCTCCGTTTTCCCAGGCCGTGGTGTCCTGTGTAGTGAGCTGGGCTGAAGGCAGGATGCACGAAGTCAGATGGGTGAAGCATGGGCTTCATGCACCTGATAAATATAAGCGTGGAGGGAGGGTGGGCAAAAGTTGGCTGGGATGTGGGAGATGGACGTAAGTGCCATGTGTCAGGCACTTTGTATACATTATTTCACTTGTTTTTCATGACAACTCCTTGAAGTGGGATTTCTGATCATTCCCATTTTTTTTCAGAGGATAAATTCAAGGTCAGAAAGGTTAATTAGCTTGACTGAGCTCATGTAACTGGAGAGTGGAGCTCCTGGAAAGGGTGCATGTGGCCTTTTAGGGTACCATGGCTTCAGCAAGGCCAACGTGAACTGGATGAGGGGAGACTGGAAGGAGAACCACAGGCCCATGGCAGGTTAGTCCTAGGTTAGTGGGCACTGTCACCAGGCCATTAAGCAGGGCAGCTTTAGTCTGGGATGAAGGCGTAGGGAGGGAGGGCCACTACACAGAGAATCATTTCTCTGGGGGTTGGAGGAGATAGGGTGAAGGGAGCTGGGAATGAGCGGCAGAGGCCTCCAGGATGAGTGCTTAGAAAGGCTTGCAGACAAAAATGGGAATAGAAACAGCACCAGGGGCTGAGAAGCGCTTCTCACTGCATCACCTGTATGCCTGTGACTAGGGAAGTGTGATGTCCGTGTTAAATAGCAGGTGGTGCCTGGGGCATTTCCCTTCCGTCCATGAGTGAATGGTTCATGGTCAAACATACCGCCAGGGTGCCACTAGGTTCCTGGCTCCTTTGAATTGAATTAGAAAAAGATGCCACTTCAAGCAGGTGCTGAGATGAGCGCGTGGCTGGATTTCTGCCCCCTTGTCCAGGTGCCGATGTTGGACAGCTGTAGAGGAGGCCTGTGTGCTGGAATGGGCCTGGCAGGGAGGTGTGTGGCTAGAGAATAGAAATTGAGGAAGGCAGGAGCCAACATGTACCTGCATCTGTATGTACAGCTCCTGGCCCTGGGCTGGCACAGGGCTTGCCCTGGAAGTGTTTGCTGAAGGATGAGGAGAAGAGGGTCACCTGCCTTTTGCTTCCTTTGCATGAGTCCTTGGCCTTCTTTAGAAGAAGATTTGTAAATGAGGAAGAGAATGCAATTGGTCATGTGAGATGGAGTCTAAAAAGTGGGGAAGCTTGACTCATTGTGTCAACCTCATCAGTTAATGCTTTAGAATCCTAAAAATAATAAAAATAATAATAATAGCTGAACTTTGTTGAGTGATGTATTCCTGAGCCAGCCATTATGCTAACCCTTCTGTGATGGGCAGTTTTATGTGTCACCTTGCCAAAGCTATGGTCTCCAGTTATTCAATCAAATGCTAATTGGGTGTTGCTGTGAAGGTAGATGTCATTAAAGCTTAAAGCCAATGACTACAGAAAGGAGATTATCCTAGACATCTGGTTCTGATTCAATCAGGTGAAAAGCATTAAGAGCAGAGCGGAGGTTTTCTTGAAGGAGAAATTCCAGGTGTGCACTGCAGCTTCAGCTTGTCCCTGAGAGTCCCAGTCTGCCTTTCCTGACCACCTGCCTATGGACTTTAGACTTGCCCAGCCTGCCCCATAGTTACATAAGCCAATTCCTTGCAACACACCTCTTAATATATACCTCCTGCTGGGTTCTTTTTCATTGATTGAACCTGGATGGATGCACCTTCTTATGGATCTATTTATCTAACCCTCTCAGGAACAATGATAGTTACTATTATTTTTCCCATCTTAATTTGAGGCCGAGAGTGGCAAGCACCACCAACAAGCAATGAAGTCAAGACTCAATCCTCAAGCCTTCTTCTTCCAGAGCCCAAGTTTTCAACTGCTGCACCATAGAATCATGGAGGGGCCATGTGGCTAGCAGCCAGTGCTGGACAGCTGATCAGCTTTAAGATGGATCTGGCATTGCGATTGGCTGATTGGGACCACTATTGTGACGGAGGTGGCAGCAGCTACCAAAGCAAGTCACTGTGGCAATGGGCTCTCAGAGCACACACATTTGAAATCACCTCTCAACACTGAGTTCCCTGGCTTTCTGAGTGAACGCAGAACGTTCCCTGGATCTTGCATTTGCTTCTGTTTGCTTTCGAGTTATCCTCTGGTGGTTTGTTCTTTACGTGTTTTCCTCACTGGGCTGAGCTTATTGGAATTCACTCTCAGTCCTCTAAACAACTCTGCTCTCTGATCCATTCACTCTGAGTGACACCTGAGTTACCCTCCTTAACTGAGCAGCACCCAGCTCACCCTGAAGAGGAAAGCTAGGGCTCAAAAGGAATTCAGTGACAGCAAAATGGTGTGGCAGCGCCACCTGGCTATGCATCTACCACCCTTGGGGGAATTCCTCCTCAAGAGTAATAAGCTAAAGAAAAACCTTTGGACCCAGCGTTTGAGGTGTTAGCTTACATCATTTAAAATTGTGGAATAAACTTCTGTAGCATTTGATTTGTCTCCATGTAACACCTCAAACTCGGAGTACTGACCACCTCCACTGCCCTCTCCCCCCACCCAAGGCCCGTGGCTCCTCTCTTCCTCCTCTCGGTGATGAGGACTGAACACAAGCAGGCCAGGAGTTGATGGAATGTGTCAACTTCTAGTAACAACTTACGGAAAATACAGAATGGAACATAAGCAAAAGTAGTGTGTGTGATGTGTATGGCATGTGTACACATGCCTATATGATTATTTGGGTTAGGAAAGGTGTGGGGCAATAGCCGTAGAAGTAAGGTTTAAGCTACAGACCGACTGGGGCTCTGAGATTCTGAGGCCTCCAGGAGTGTGGCTGGAGACAGGCAGCTCAGTCCAGAGGATGCAGGAGCGGGACAGAGACTGTGCCCATGACAATGACTTAAAGAGCATGTACATGCTCTTTATTTTAAAGCAGAACAACTATTGGGTGGTTTCCAGAACCAGCACGAACAGAAATCTCAAACCTTCCAAAGACACAGAAACAAAACACAGACCCACAGGCAAAATCAGTCCCCAGAACCAGACCTGTGAGGACACCACTGCCGACGCCCTGCTGGGCCCTGGATGTCACCCGCCGGCACTGTGACCATGCAGCTGCTGGACTCTGGCACAGAACCAGGGAAGCTTTTTAAAGACTTGGCATGCCTCTGCTAGGAGCCTTAGAGGTGCCATGAGTCCCCTAAGAATCCAGCTGGCCGGGTGGGGCCAGCTAGATGCAGGCTTGGTTTATTGCTGGAAATAAAAGAGACAATTATAGGTGGAAATGGTGACTGAATTAAGGGGCAAACCTCATAGACACAGACAACAGTATGGTGATTACCAGAAGGAAAGGAAGTGGGGAAATAGAAGAGGGTAAAGGCGCAGACTCTGTAGGGCAGAGTCTCAGGGAAAGTGGATCAGCCACCTGGCTCTGGAGTAGGAGAGAGGAGAAGGAAAATCAGGGACTCAAGATAATGTGACAAAATAGATACTGGATCCTTCATGGGTTTTTGTTTTGTTTTGTTTTTTGTTTGTGTGTGTGTTTGCTTGTTTACTTTGGGCTATAGATTTCTTTTTAAGCTGAGACCTTGACCTGAAAGAGCAAATGGTCCTCAGAAGTAGAGAGCAGTGGTGGTGGAGTGAATGAAGCTGAGAAGACGGGGCACCCTCTCTCTGAAGCAGGTTGCTGTGGCTGGATAGAACCTGCTCTGGGAGGGGAAGCCTCTGGAGTCCTGGCAAGTGAATGTTGCGAGCGAGGTTCCCTCCTGGTGCAAAAGTCAAACCCTAGAAGGACATGTGAGGAGTGACCTCTGCATTTCCCTGCCAGGTCTTTGAAGGTGACATGCTGCAACCTTCATGGCGGGGTTCAGGATATGAAAGAGTGTCTGACGCACAAATGAAAATGCTACACAAGAAATATGAATTTAGAAGGCATTGGGGGCCAGGTGGAGCCTCTTTCTTGAAGAGACACACCGACTTGTGGCCTGGTCTGCTTTTTATTTACTTGAATACACATTTGCCTTTTAGCAATGCATACAGGCATATCAAAGGTAAAGTTTGGTAAACTGTAAAAGGATTATCAGGTTAGGGAATTGCCTTGAGCCACCACTATCTCAACAGAGGAGGTGCTTAATGTCAGCCCTGCTAACACCCAAGGTCCATCGGCCTTCCGCGTTCCTTGGTGCACTGATAGTATTGGTAAGTGTTGGCTTCCCACAGTGACAGAGATGGCCAGCCAGGAGTTCAGCCTCCTGGGAACCACAGACTGTGCAGCCCTTGGAATGTGTGGGTTTTCTGGGTTTCTTCCTCTTTGTCCCAGAAAACCAGCTCTGCCTCTGCCATGCTGAGGGCTGAGAAAATGGGGTCTCTGAGATGCACCTGGAGTGGGGGAGTCAGCCTGACACTGTGGCCTCCTCTATATGAGAACTGACTCTTGTGTAGTGAGAACTGGCTGTGCCTGGGGTTGTATGTATTTGTGTGTGTACATGTTTGAACATGTGTGTGCTTTGTGTACCTGTGCATATGTGAGTGTGTGTATTTTTGTTCATGTGTGAACATGTGTGTATGTATGGATGTGTGCAGGTGTGTGCCCATGTGAAGATCTATGTATGTATGCATGTGAGTATGTGTTTATATATGCATGTGTACACATGTGTGCATTGTGATATGTGAACATATGTATAACTTGTGATCATGTGTGTGTGTGAGTGTGTGTGAGTGTGATGGACAGAGGCACAGCTGAGGCCATCCCTCTTCACAGCTGCCGAGGGAGAAGGGCCATTCCTCTTGATGACTCCTGGGAGCTGTGGAATCTCAGAGAGGACATGTTTGCCCAGAACAAAGCAAAACTCTCAAAGGTTCTTTCCTGGCTCTGATTCCAGAAAATTACCTGCACTTTCATCTGCTTCTTATGGTCACGCCCTGTCTATGTGCCAGTCATTTTTCATCTTCTGGCATTTCAGTTAGCATCCTTTCTTTTGTCTCTGTCTGGGCTGCCTTGTCTCTTTGTCTTTATAGGGTCTGCAGACCTGCCTCTGTCTGTCCCTCCCTCTGTCTTGGCTAGATTCTCCCTCATCTGTCACTTTTCTCTCTTCTTCTCCTGGCTTGTGCTGAGCAATGTGGCTGTCAAGGGCCATCCCTCACTAGAGCTGAATCCCAGAGAAAAACACTGTTGGAAATGATGTGTGATTTTGGCTCCCTGACTGATCCCAAGCTCTTCCAACTTGGTTTTGGACCTTCCTTGCAGCCCTGGGACGTCTGGAGGCCAGCTGGGATGCACTGGGTCCTGGGTTTGGGGGCTCCCGCCCTCGGTACCCAGAGCCCCCACCCCTTTTCCTCACTTGGAGTGATCTCCTCATTCTGTCTTACAAATTGGGATTGCTCCCTGCATGCGGGCTTTGGTGACAGCCACCAGATGGCAGGGACTGATTTTTATAGTAACTCATTAACCTCTTGCCATCCTACAATTAAGAAAGCATTTAATTGCTTTTTCTCAAGCCATCCTATGAGTGATTTGGGCAGCTTGTGTTCGTTATGTGAACCAATTTGCAGCTCACACCTAAGAGAGTGGAGACACGGAGTGTGGTGAGCTCAGACTCCGTGTGCACCCTGGCGGCCCCGAGTTACCTGCTGGTCAGGGAGCACAAGCCTCAGAACCTCCCTTACCCTGATGGGTTTCCTTCTGAGTTGGTAAGAACCTACACATTGGCTTAGAGATTACCTCGGAGCATTATCTCTCATGTAACTGTCGAAGGGACTAACATAAGTCTAAGGACTTGCCCCAACGCACACAGCTGATCAGTGGGGGAACCCAGGCTGCAGTTGGAGTCTGTTCATCTCCCAGCCTATGTGCTCTGCTCGGGCCAGCTCCTGCATTGCCAGCATTGCCTGGGAGTTTTGCCTGGAGAGCCTCTGGAAAGGAGTTCACTCATGCGCCTGCAAGGCCTTTAGCACATAAGGCCTGGGAGTGCTTTACTCAGGAAGCCCCTCAGAGTCTCCCTGGAATAATTAGCCAACTCCATCCGGAGAGGCAGGACCCCCTCCCCACCCTATGCTGCCAGCCAGCACACCAGCAACCTCACTGCTACACTGGGGGTCACCGAGCTCCAGCCTGAAGCAGAGCTCCCATCAGCCTTGCTTAGGTGCAACACCACTCAGCGTCTACCCCAACACCAGCTGGCCAGGGGATTGTGGCCCAAGTGCAGGGCTTTCCCGCCAGTTCACAGCACAGGCCCACTAGGTCAACAGCATGCCTCCAACCCCTTTCCCCAGCACCACCTCAGGGATCTCACTTGCCACACTCTCTCATTCCCTTACTGCCTCATACCCACCACTTCTCTTCTCCCTCCCAAGCCCCACATACTTCCACTGTGCCAGGTGCTTCTGCTCCACAAACAACACATTCCTCCATTCCCTGCAAGATGGACAAACAGACGCAGTATTCAGCCTCCCATCAAGGAAGACTTTGCCTCCGTGGCTGGGAGGGCTGTCAGCAGACCACCTTTAGCTGTCTGTCAGTCCCTTTGGGGATCATTTTAGCTGCAGAGAGCTGCCTTGCCCAAGGTCATGTCCTCCAGGACATGCCACATCTGATGTTTGAATCCCAGGGGAGTATACAGATCACTATTTTGGTCCAATGCAGGACAACTCTGACGGATCCTTTCTGCTCCAGTTTGCCATTGGTGAGCCAGGGCCAGTCCTTGGGCCTGCATCACAGCTCCATTTCTTCCTTCATCCAATAATGGGCCATCTGCAGCATGTCCTCATATGTTAACCCCTAGAATATTTCTTAATAAGCACCATGCTTATTAAGAAATATTAATATGGTATTTTTATATCAATATTTTGAGGAAGTACCAAACTATTTCCACAGTGGCTATGCCATCTTAGGTTCTACCAACACTATATGTGCCTCCACATCCTCATCGTCCTTATGACACTTGTTTTTGTTTGAATATGGCCATCCTAGTGGTGCAAAGTAGTGACCAGTGATTGCATTTCCCTAATGACAAATGAGCTAGGACATTTTTTCATGTTCTTATCCACTTGTGTATTTTCTCTAGGGAAATCTCTCTTCAGATGCTTAGTCCATTTTTAATTGGGTTGTCTTTCTATTGTGAGTTGTGAGTTCTTTGTATATTCTGGAGAATAGACCCTTTTCAGATATATAATTTGAAAAAATTTTTTTCCATCCTGTGGATTGTTTTTTAACTTTTTAATAGCATCCTTTGACACAAAAAATTCTTTTAATTTTAAAGAAGTACAATTTATTTTCTTCTTTTGTTGCCTGTGCTTTAGGTGTGACATCTAAGAAACTATCACCTAACTCAAGATTAGCAAGATTTACACATATAAAATTTATAGTTTCAGCTCTTACATTTAGATTATTGTTCCAAATTTGAGTTAATTTTTGTGTATGGTGTAAAGTAAAGGTCCAAATTCATTCTTTTGCATGTGGGTATCCAGGTGTTCCAGCACCATGTGTAGACATGACTATTTGGCATCCTTATTGAAAATACATTGACCATAGATGTATGGATTTATTTTTGGACTCTCAATCCTGTTCCATTGATCTAAATTTCATCCTTATGCCAATACTACCTGTCCAGATTACTATAGGGTTGTAATAAGATTTTTAAAAATTAAAAAAAAAGATTTTCCAGCTGTATCCTATCTAATAAAGAGTAATATGCAAATTAGGCATCACTCCATCACAAGGATGGCCACCCCCATAGCCACAAGATGGCGGCACCCAGTCCGGCTCAGCCCTGCCACTGAAGTGGTCAGGCCTGTTAGCCAAGCAGGTGGTGGGGGAGGCAGGGAGCCCGAGGGGCAGAACAGGCAATCAGAGGGGGCTGAGGGTCCTCTTCCCAGGTCAGAGGCCTTCACCAGAGGCCTCAGGCGTGGGCAAGAGTGAAGCTGGTGATTGGAGGTGGCAGGGGTGGAGCCAGTGATCGGAGGGGTATGAGGGTGGCCTACCCAGACATAAGGCCTGGGTCAGAGGCCTCAGGCCTGGGCAGGAGCAAGGCCGGAGATCACAGGGGCCTGGGCTCCGCAGAGCCAGTGATCAGAAGGGCAGGGGCGGAGCCTGCAATTTCAGGGATCTGGGCACCAGTGGAGCCAGCAAAGCAGTGGTGTGGGGGTCCCCTGCCCAGGCCTGCAGCCTTGACCAGAGGTTGCAGTGGGGCAGGAGCAGAGCTGGCGATCTCAGGACCTGGGCACGGGTGGAGCTGGCAATGCAGGGGCCTGGGGGGTCTCCTGCCCAGGCCTGTAGCCTTGGCCAGAGGTTGTAGTGGGGCAAGGGTGGAGCCTGTGATTGGAGGGGGCTGCAGCCTTTGCCAGAGGCTGCCAGTGGGGCAAGGGCAGAGCTGGTGAAGACAGGGGGCAAGATCAGAGCCAGTGAGTACAGAGGCCTGGGCTCTGTGAAGACAGTGATTGGAGGGGCTTGGGGGTCTTCTGCCTAGGCCTGCAGGCTCAGGCAGAGACTGCAGGCCTGTGCAGGGGCAGAGCCAGTGATTGCAGGGGTTTGGGGGTCCCCTGCCCAGGCCTGCATCCTTGGCCAGAGGTTATAAGCCTGGGCAGGGGTGGAGCTGGTGATCAGAGTGAACTACAGACTGCTCATTGGCTAAGCTCCCTGTATGCCACTGGTAATATTCTTAGTAACTTGGGTAATAAGAATCCCTAAAGGTGATCTAGGGTTTTTCCACCACACTCCTGGAGAAAAAAAATGAAGGTCCACTGCTGGAGGGCTAAGAAATGTCAGATCCTGCCCTAGCCAGTTTGGCTCAGTGCATAATGCCTCAGGCTGCTGACTGCAGGTTCTGGATTCAATTCTGACCAACGGCATGTACCTAGGTTGCAGGCTCCTCCCTGGACAGGGCCCAGGTCAGGGCATATGCAGGAGGCAACCAATCAAAGTGTTCCTCTCACTTTGATGTTTCTCTCTGTTTTTCCCTTCTCTTCCACATTCTCTAAAAATCAATGGAAACATATCCTCAGGTGAGGATAAAAAAAGAAAGAAATGTCATGTCCTGTGAAAGACACATCTTGAAAATGCCTAAAGAAAGTTGTCATTTTTTCATGGTGAAGGGACTGGAGTCCCTGTTGATGAAAACACCTTGGTGGCTGCAGTGACTGGCAGTGGCTGCAGCAACAGGGTAATGGGCTGGTGGCTTC
>PVJC01046859.1:0-13039 GCA_004026665.1 Murina feae
ATACTGTAGGAAAAAAAGTAGAGTCATGACGTGACTTATATTTTAATAGATTCACTATGCCTGCTGCTTTACACAGATTTGTGAGGAACGAAGGTAGCAGAAGTTACACCAAGTGATGTTGACTTGGTCCCAAATGAGAGCAGGGGAAGTGCTGAAAAGGTGAACAGTAGATGTATATTTCATGTACATCTGAGAGGATTTGGTGAAATAGAAACATGTTGACACTGGGGCTGAGCTATAGAAGAGATGCAGGAGCATGCAGGAGGAGCTGGATTGGAGCCACAAGATCATGAGTTCTGATTCGAACAAGAGTGAAGGGAATTTCTTATAAGGTGCTGGGGGGTAGCATATCCTTACATAATAACAAGAATCAGGCAACCCTCCAATTTTAAGATAGGTAATAGCTGAGATTTATCAAGTTTATAGCAACATAGGATCAAAATTATTCAAAACAAATTTTATATATGAAATAATGTAAAAATTTAAATATTTTAGAACTCAAAAATAACCAAGATGTGCTCCAATCTGAAAGAAAATTCAATTCAATAAGTAGGAAATATAGAATTAAAAAATAAAAAGTTGACATTGAAACCAAGTCAAAATAAAGTTTATCTATGCACATTAATTATAATACTGAATGTAAATATTATAATATTCCTTCTTGGGAAAGAAAATATGGAAGGTATAATAATGTAACAAAAATATATATCTAAAACACCATTAAAATATAAAGTTCAGTTCAGAGAGATTAGAAAAATCAAGATTTGTTAATTACAGTGCTGTATATAGAAAAATTCTAGAGATTTTTCTACACTTTATTCTGAAGTTAAGGATAATTTTAGAAATATTTAACACTAATAGAAGAAAAATCAAAATCCATAAGTTTTGAAATACCAGAAATAATTATAGGACAGAAAATATCTATAATAAAAGCCCAGTGACAGAACTGCTGAATGACCAAAGCAACCTGTCAACCAGTCGCTATGATGCCCACTGACCACCAAGGGGCAGACGATTAATGCAGAAGCTGCCCCCTGGTGTCAGTATGCTCCCACAGTGAGACCACTGCTCAGCTGAATGAACCTGGATGAGCAGCTATGGGAGCAGCCACTCAGAGGGCAGGTCCACAGCTGCTCAGCTGATCAGGATGAGTGGCTGCTCCCATTGCAGCTGTTTTTCTGACCAGGATAAGCAGCACTCCCACAGCGGGTCCATATAGTATATTTAAAGGTGTCAAAATATGAACATACAAAAAAGAACAAAAATAAAAATATTACTTTGTATAATGTAATAAAAAAGATTAAAATGGAATTAATAGAATATACACTTTATAAAACACATAAAATGAAATGATCCCCAAATTGAAAATTATAAAAAAGATAACACTATAGTAAGAAAATACAAACTAAATATAAGTAATAAAATATAAAAGCAGATATTAAATGAGGCATCCTATCTCATAAAAGAGGAATATGCAAATTAGGCATCACTCTGTCACAAAGATGGCCACCCCCATAGCCACAAGATGCCGGCACCCAGTCCAGCTCAGCTCTGCCACTGAAGCAGTCTGGCCTGTTAGCCAGGCAGGTGGTGGGGAAGGTGGGGAGCCCAAGGGGCTGAACAGGCGATCAAAGGGGGCTGGGAGTCCCCTGCCCAGGCCAGAGGCCTTCTCCAGAGACCTCAGGCATGGACAAGGGTGGAACCAGTGATTAGAGGTGGCAGGGACAGAGCTGGTGATTGGAGGGCTATGAGGGTTCCTTAGCCAGGCATAAGGCTTGGGCCAGAGGCTTCAGGCCTGGGCAGGGGCAAGGCTTGCAATCAGAGGGACCTGGGGGTTCTCTGCCCAGGCCTGTAGCCTTAGCCAGAGACTGTATTGGGGCAGGGGTGGAGCCCATGATCAGAGGGGCCTGAGGGTCCCCTGCCCAGGCCTGCAGCCTTGGCCAGAGGCTGCCAGTAGGGCAAGGGCAGAGCTGGCGACAACAAGGGGCAGGATCAGAGCCTGTGATCACAGAGGCCTGGGCTCTGTGAAGCTGATGATCGGAGAGATTTGGGGATCCCCTGTCCAGGTCTGCATCCTCGGCCAGAAGTTACAGGCCTGGGCAGGAATGGAGCTGGGATTGGAGGGGCAGGGGTAGAGCTGGTGATCGAAGTGAACTACAGAGGAAATACCTTTTCTGATGGCTCATTGGATAAGCTTCCTGTATGCCACTGGTAATATTCTTAGTAACTTGGTAATAAGAATCTCTAAAGGCAATCTAGGGTTTTTCCACCACACTCCTAGAGAAAAAAAAATGAAGGTGCATGATGGAAACTGATTGTTTTGATGCTGGAAACTAATTGTTTTCAACCAACCTTGTTTGCTCTGAAAGGTCAGAGCTATGCACCCATTGTTTAAGTTGAAACATTGTTAGTTACAGCAAATCCCCACCTGTTAATTACATGTAAATTCTTGCTTGGAATTTCCTGCCTAAGAATATGGGTGTTTTTCCAAGAGACTCAATAAAAGGCTGATGAGGCCAAGGTACCAGTGGGCAGTCTTACCCACTAGAGGTAGACTCCATGCCTGGTCCCCCAGTTTCCAAATTGATTCTCTTCTACTCTCTCTCTCTTCATTTTATGTGTGGCCTCCTCCAGAACTCGAACCCTGAACAGGGACCCTGAACCATGCTGGATGTATAAGGGGCTCCCACAGGTGCACTGCTGGAGGACTAAGAAATGTCATATCCTGCCCTAGCCGGTTTGGCTCAGTGCATAATGCCTCAGCCTGCTGACTGCATGGTCTAGGTTCAATTCTGACCAAGTGCATGTACCTAGGTTGCAAGCTTCTCCCTGGCTGTGGCTCAGGTCAGGGCATATGCAGGAGGCAACCAATCAAAGTGTTCCTCTCACTTTGATGTTTCTCTCTGTCTTTCCCTTCTCTTCCACATTCTCTAAAAATCAATGGAAACATATCTGCAGATGAGGATAAAAAAAAAAGAAAGAAAGAAATGTCATATCCTATGAAAGAGACATCTTGAAAATGCCTAAAGAAAGTTGTCATTTCTTCATGGTGAAGGGACTGGAGTCCGTGTTGATGAAAACATCTTGGTGGCTGCAGTGACTGGCTGTGGCTGCAGCAGCTGGGTGATGGGGCTGGTGGGTTTCCCTGATTAGCCTGGTCATCTCCCACAAAGGAGAGCAGGGAGTGGGCCTAAGCCATCAGTAGGACACCCCCTGAAGGCTCCCAGTATGTGAGAGGGTCAGGCTGGGCTGAGGAACCTTCCCCCCCCCCAGTGCATGAATTTCATGTACCAGGCCCCTAGTATAATATAAAAAAAGAAAATCAAGGAAAAACATATAATATTACTACAAAATGGTTTAACTTTATAAAGTTTGAGGAAGAAAACAATTAAAATAAAAGGACATTGAAGTACTATACCTTAAAAGTAATCAAAATAATATAATAATTAAGAAGAAAATTAAGAAATATGAAAAAATTGATAAATTTGTAGAATAAAATCAAAGTTGATGTACTTAATGTACTAATTTCAAATATTGACCAAATTTATTATTAAAATGGAGAAAAACCTAGAAGCTTATATGATACAATTAACAAGTTTAATTTCTAATATTATAAACCTGGATACCACATAAATTGATTTTCCTTCATAACAGCAAATGTTTATAAAATTGTTCATTGTTTAAAGGATTCAGAGAAAACTATTTCAACATCAGAATGTATACAGGTTATACCTAATCAAATGCTATTAAAATATGTTTAATAACACTCTATAATCCCTGATTATTTTTAATAGACTTCTTTAGTCACTTTTGCTTGAATTGAAGAATAAAAGTTTATTCAAATTCTATTTTAAAATTAATAACATTGGAACCTACAGATGAAAAGATTGTTAGAAAGTCTCACCTAAAACAAACCTTGAATCTGAAAGAGATTATTTCTGAAATATCAGTAAGTTCTATTGTTAAGGCTTATGCCTGGACAGTTGATGTAAAAAGTATATAGAAATTTAAAGATGGTAGATAGACTCATAGTTTCATCTAGTGTGACACATATAATTGTCTGCAACGGCATTGCTTTTGCAGAAATGAATAATAATAACAAAATTGTTCAGGGACTCTAACCAAGGACTGGTAGTAATTAGGAAAGGTGTACTTAATCTATAATAATAAAAGGATGATATGTTAATTAGTCTGGACAGGCAAACAGCCTTCTCGACATCCTTCTGGACAATCTTCCAAAGTCGTGGTACCGTGGCAGGAAGGGTCCGAGGCAGAGGTGGTTAGGAGTGATGAGGCAGGCAGGCAGGAGAGTGGTTAGAAGCTAGAGGTCCCGTATTGCAAGAGGGTACAGGCTGGGCTGAGGGCCCTCTCCCCTCTGTGCATGAATTTCGTGCACTGGGACTCTAGTATAAAATAATGATAGAGGAGCACTTGGAGTCTGCAATAGATAAGATAAATAGTTTGGCAGAGAGATTGGTAAATCAGTTTGCAGTTTTTCATTGTTTTTCTTCAGTTAGTATATTACACAACCTGGAAGATCCCTGACCCCACCATAGACATATCATGCAATTGCTGAATACACTTCAATTTCACTAAGGTTCTTTTATTTTCTTCCCCAGTCTGAGTGTTTTCTCTTCTTTGCCATAATCTTTTTTATTATTATTGCTGATAGTATTACATATGTCTCCTCTTTCCCCCATTCACCTCTCCCAGCCCACTCCCACCTCCCAGGACATGCCCTCACCTCCCTATTGTCTGTGTCCATTGTTATGCTTATATGCATACATGCAAGTCCTTTGGTTGATCTCTTACCCACCTCCAGTCCTCCCCTGCCTTCCCTCTGAGGTTTGACAGTCTGTTCGATACTTCTGTCTCGATGTATTTTTGTTCATCAGTTTATGTTGTTCATTAGATTCCACAAGTGAGTGAGATCATGTGATACTTTATCTTTCTCTGACTGGCTTATTTCACTTAGCATACTGCTCTCCAGGTACATCCATGCTGTCGCAAATGGTAAGCGTTCTTTTTTACAACAGGATAGTGTTCCATTGTGTAGATGTACCACAGCTTTTATTCCACTCATCTGCTGATGGGAATTTAAGCAGTTTCCAAATCTTAGCTATTGCAAATTGTGCTGCTATGAACATAGGGATGCATATGTCCTTTCTGATTGGTGTTTCTGTTTTCTTGATATATATTCCCAGAAGTGGGATTACTGGGTCAAATGGGAGTTCCATTTTTAATTTTTTGTGGAAACTCCATACTATTTTCCACAGAGGCTGCACCAGTCTGCACTCCCACCAGCAGAATACCAGGGTTCCTTAATTAGATGTGCTTAGAGGTCCAGAAAGGCACCAACTATGAGATTTTAATGCAATGGAAATCTGAATTAAAGGAAGACAAAGAAACATACCTTTCTACATGAAAAGTTATGTCTTAGATAATTATGTTGCTCCTGCTAAGGCATGTAACAGTAAAGAATGCAAAAAATAAAATCCATGTTCTTAAGAAGTATTTATAGCTTTATTGAATAAAGCTCAAAAATCTTTCCCTTTCAGGAAATGTCCTGAAGGCTGTAGATTTTATGTAAAGTAGCTAAAGAAATAAAAGAAACAGCTTTTGTGAAATTATCCAGCACTAACTTATGTTTAGCAACTAATTTTGTCTAAAATGTTTCAAAAATGTATTTGGAAAGAAAAAAGTAAAGAGAACTTCAAAATGGAAAAAAATAGAAAATCTTGCATCAATGAAATTTTTTGCTATGTGAGGTACCTGATATTTTCCTGGCTATGTTTTTTTTCAAGTATTTTTATGGTTTTACAACTAACATTTAAATATTTTATCCATTTTGATTTTATCCTTATGTGTGGTATAAGTTGGTGGTCTAGTTTCATTTTTTACATGTATCTGTTCAATTTTTCCAACACCATTAATTGGAGAGACTGTCTTTACTCCATTGTATGCCTTGCCTCCTTTGTCAAATATTAATTGGGCATAATGGCTTGGTCTATTTTTGGGTTCTCTATTCTCTTCCATTGATCTACATGCCCATTCTTGTGCCAGAACCAGGCTGTTTTGATTACAGTGGCTTTGTAGTATAACTGATATCAGGTCTTGTGATCCCTCCAACTTTGTTCTTCTTTCTTAAAATTGTTGCATGGCTATTCAGCATCTACATAAAAGTTTAAAGTGTTTGTTCTAGACCTGTGAATTAAAATTGGTATTTTAATAGGGATTGTATTGAATCTATATATTGCTTTGGATAATATAGGCATTTTAATGATGTTAATTCTACCCATCATAAACATGGTATATTCTTCTATTTATTTATATTCTCTTTTATCTCTTTTTAAATGTTCTATAGTTTTCAGAGTACAGGTCTTTTACTTCCTTGATTAAATTTATTCTTAAGTATCTTAATTTTTTGTTGAAATGGTAAATGGGATCACTTTTTTTAGTTTCTCTTTCTGAAAGTTCATTATTGGTGTATAAAAATGCCATTGACGTCTTGGTGTTAATTTTGTGTCTTGCTATGCCTAGCACAAGAAAAATAAAAAGAAAAATAAACAAGTGGAACTACATTTTAAAAAATACTTCTATACCAATATGCAAAGGTAATCCACTATATGGAAGAATATATTTGCCAACAATACATATGATAAGGAGTTAATATCCAAATTATATAACATACTCATACAAACCAATAAAAGGAAAACATGCAATGCAATCCAAAAATGGTAAGAAGACCTAAATAGACACTTCTATAAAGTAGATATAAAAGTGGCCAAGAGACATATGAAAAAATGCTCAATGTCACTAATCATCAGAAAGATGCAAATTAAATAACAATGAAGTACTACCTCACACCTATCAGAATAGCTGCCATCAATAATTCAACAAACAAAAATTGCTGGCAAATATGTGGAGAAAAAAGGACCTTAATACACTGCTGGTGGGAATGCAGATTGACACAGTCACTATGGAAATCAGTGCCGTGTTTTCGCAAAAACTTAAAAGTGAAACTGCTATTTGACCCAGTGATCCCACTTCTAGGAATAATATTATAAGAACTCTGAAACACCAATCAGAAAGAACATCTGCACCCCTGTGTTCATAGCAGCATAATTTACAATAGCTAAGACCTGAAAACAGCCCAAGTGCCCATCAGTAGATAAGTGGGTAAAGAAGCTGTGTTCCATCTACACCATGGAATACTATGAAGCAGTAAAAGAGAAGACTCTCTTACCCTTTGAGACATTATGGAGGGACCTAGAGAGTATTATGCTAAGCGAAATGAGCCAGTCAGAGAAAAACAAGTATCACATTATCTCACTCATATGTGGGATCTAATGAGCAAAATAAACTGATGAACAAAATAGACTCAGAAACATAGAAGTATGGAAAGACTGTCAAACCTCAGAAGGAAGGAGTGGGTGGTTGGGAAGAGATCAACCGAAGAACTTGTATGCATATATATGCATAACCCATGGACACAGACAATAGGGTGCTGAAGGCCTGGAGTGGGGATGGTGTGGGTAGAAGGAGTCAACGGGGAAAAAGGGAGACATATGTAATACTTTTAATAATAAAGACTTTTTAAAAAAAAGAAAAAGTAGAAAATCATAATATTTAAAATAACCAAGGAAAGTATTATAAGAGTTGTCAAGAAACTTCTATTTTTCATGTTATTATTAATATTACTCTTTTCATCTTTAGTATTCTGAAATGTAAACCTTAAATATGTTTTTACTTCTGTTTATTATAATATCTACTAAATCCAATTTTTTTTTCTTGGTAGAAAATTAGCATATAGGTCTTATTCTCTTATTCACATTTTTACTTCTGAAACTTTGGGGGATTTAAATTTAAAATTTTTATATTGCTTTATTAGGAAAGGCTCTCTAAAGGCATTGGGTAATTCCTACTGACAGATCAAAGGAATGTGCTTGGGAGAACTTTGTTTTGAAAACCTTTAAATAGTTTTATTTCATTAGACAATCAAGGACATGAGTTGGATTACAGTAATTTTCTTCCTAACATAATTTTTCATTTTTGACATTTATTTTAATAAATATTTTAGTGGGCATTTTACTATTGTTAGTTGTGTGCATCTGCAAGCTCTCTGGAAAAAAATGCACAAATGGAAAATGCTTTCCAAATCTATTTTTCATTGCTACAGGATGATTAACCACTTCTGTTCCTTAAGAACTAGGATCAGTCTTACTTCCTGAATAATCAATAGATTAGATTAGTGTCAACTGAAATTGAGCAATGACTGGAAACATACTATTAAAAGAACATTTTAAAAAGCATTATTAAATAAATGAATACAGTATAGTTATCATTTTTCAAGGCTATCATCTTTTATTTGAAACCCTGTCTCTTCCATTTTACAGTTACTTAATGTCATGAAAATTTAGGCTTTTATTTCATGTGCCTCGAAGGTATAAAATGAGAGCATGGTTTAAAGCCCAATGTTTTTACATTAGCCAACAATTTTAAAATAGACTTCTATCAATTTTCCTTATCAACCACTAACTCAGAGTTACCCTATAAGCAGGTAACATAAAGCATGTAGACATTTCTGCCTTTATAGCTGGGAAGAGTATATATAAATGTTTGTAAGACAACACATTTTTGTGAAAATACAATTGGAATACAATAGAAAAACGTAGATATTTTTACTGACTAATATACCAGAAAGCACTGAGAAGATCATAATATGATGTTCAGAATAGCATAACTGCAACAAGATCTCCTTAGTAAATAATAAAACTGAGAATTAAGCTGCTCATGCACATGGTGAAAATGAAATAAGCTAAGTAAAGAACAACTATTAGAGAAAAAGCAATAACAGCAAATATGTAAGCACAACAATTCCCAGAGTCATTCAAGGCAAGGATATTCCTAGTCCTGGCCGATCAGAGTAGAGACTAAAAACTAGGAAACTGCCCTGCCAGCGTTGCTGGGTGGTTGAGCACAGAGCCATAAACCAAGAGGTCACCAGTTTGATTCCTGGTCAGCCAACTGATGATGTTTCTCTCTCATCAGTGTTTCTATCTCTCTAGCCCTCTACTTCCCTCTCCCTCTAAAAACCAATAAGAACATTTCTAAAACTAGGAAATCAGTGACAAGCATGAATAAACTGATAAATCTTAGAAACATACAACCTACTCAGAATTAACTATGAAGAAATAGGAAATCTGAGCAGATCACGAGGCAAGTGATTAAATAAGCTGGAGAGTTGGACTGAACCAACTCAAGAATAAAATTTTCTAGTCATGCCACAAAATGAAGCTTAAAAATGAGGCTTGAAAATATTAGGCTGATCTCCATGTGAGTAACCTTCTTGTTAAAACAAAAAGTAAAATGCTTTAAGTGAACAGAACAAAATCCAGGCACTTAACAAATTAGTATTCCAAATATAACCCATAAGCAGGAGAAAAATCAGTCAACATAACAAGTGCAACAGCTCACAAGTAAATAAATAGAATACAACAAATAACAGAGTTATAGTATCACTCACATTGAAAACCTACATGAAATTAAAATATGGAATTATTTTAAAATGCAGAAAATTTGAGAAAATAACAATGGAAATTTAAGCAATTTACTAATATAACAATTATATAAATATTCATATTGACTATAACATGTTCGGACTCTTTAGTCAAAGATGGGAATTTTAACAATGGATTAAAAAAGCAGAACCTAATTATCTTGTCATGATAGGCATAATAATGGTCTCACAAAGACATGTCCATTCTAAACCCATATGTGATTATGTTATATTAAGCAGCAAAGAAAAATTGCGTATGGAATTAAAGTTGCTAGTCAGAAGACAAAAAGATTACTCTGAATTATTCAGGGGGGTACAGTGTAATCACAAAAATATTTAAATGTGTAAGAGAGGCAAAGGGAGAGTCAGACAAATTGATGAGAAGATGGCAATGTCAGAGTAATACCACATGAGAAAAACCTGGCCCACAGAGGCTGTCTGAACATGAATACTGGAGGTGATGAAGCCCAGCATGTTGGATGTCTTGGAATCTGAATACATCAGGGAAGTGGACTCGCTCCTAAACCCTCCAGAAACAAATGTAGCTTTGCCTGCACTTGAGTTCAGAAACCCATGTTATACTTTTACACAACAGAAATCTAAAGTAATACATTTTTATTGTTCAAGCCACCAAGTTTGTATTAATTTGTTGGAGTAATAGGAATCTATATATATAAAACCTTAATATGCAAATAGACCTAATGGCAGAATAAGCAAACAACCGAAAAACCAGTTGCTATGACATGTGCTGACCACCAGGGGGCACATGAGGAACATGGTAGGCACTGGCCAGTGAGATGGTAGAGCAGGTGAGTGGGGGTGCCAGACCAAGGCAGGTGGTCAGTCACTGTCAGTGGGACGTGTCTCTGGTGGTTACTGAAAATTCTTTGCGCCCATGCACCATGGTCGCGCCAGGAACTTGCACTTGCTGCCAGCACCGGTCCCACTTGCACCCACTGCTGGCACCAGAGCTGCCACTCACATCCACTGCTGGAACCAGCACCAGCCCTGATCACTCAGCGCCATCAGTGGGTGCAAGAAGCAGCTGCTCACTCAGATCACCCCTCAGGGTTTCTCTACCTCCCCCTGCTCCTGGGAGGTGATCTGGGCAGCAGCCACCACCCACACCCACTGCCAGCTATGACCCCGCTCATACCCACTGCCAGCGCCAGCCCTGCTCGTACCTGCAGTTGGCTCTTGAGACACCCACACACCTGCTGACAGCGCCCAACCCTGCTTGGACCCGTTGCTGGCGCCAGCCCCAATCACTCCGCACTGTCAGTGCATGGGAGTGGCAGCAGTGGGAGCAGGGCTGATGGCAGAAAAGGGACCTGGGGGCCGCAGCAGGAGGGGCCATACCATAGCCTCGTGGCCCACAATTCCTTTCAAGGTGCACGAATTCGTGCACTGGGTCCCTAGTACAATAATGTTTTTAAAAATCTTTTAAATACAGAAAGAGAAATTCATTTTTGATCAATAAGAAGCAACAGAGATAAAATTCACTCTCTAAATACAAATGAAAAACAACAAACAAAAAGACTAGGATAAGGGATAAAAGTTGCAATGTGGGAAACAAATTAAATGAGCCCAAAACTGCACCTGCTTAGTGCCTTGAAGATTTTTCACATAACTGAATCCTAAATATATATCCAAAAGAATAGAAATCATAATCTTGAAAAAAACATCTGTGTCTCCATGTTTAGTGCAGCATTATGCACAATAATGCTTTGTTCACAATAATAAAGATTAAATTAACATTGCTGCATTATTCATAATAATAATGATGAAGAAAATTTGTAATAGAAAGCTTTCTAACACTCAAAATGGTAAAAGATGAATGTCTGTCAACCAATAAAAAATTTCCAGTCATACAAAAATGCAAAACAAAAATATAATAATAAAAAATTTTAAAATAGACCCAGAACTACCAGAGATAAAATTAGCATTTAAGGACATTAAAACAATTATAATTACACTAGGGGCCCAAAAAATTTGTGCACTCGGGGTGTCCCTCAGCCTAGCCTGTGTCCTCTCACAGTCTGGGACCCCTCAGGAGATGTCTACCTGCTGGCATGCCTGGCCAGCCTGGGTGAGGGGCTGATGGCTATTTGCAGGCTGGCCAAGCCCCCCATGTGGACCCTCACTCCATTGGGGTGTGGAAAGCTTGAGTGAGGGGCTGAGGGCCGTTTTCAGGCTGCCTTCAGCCCCTTCAGGTTTTGGGTCCCTACTGGTGTACCTGGCCAGCCTGGGTGAGGGCATGAGGGCCGTTTTTAGGCTTTCAGACTGCCCACAGCTCCCAAGGTCCCAGAGAGGCTGGCTGGAATTAGGTTTCTGGGGTTTATGTTCTATAATTGAAACACTGCTGCTTTGAGCCAAGGCCTAAGCAGGTAAGGAAGCCTCCTGTTTGTTTCAGCTCTGTGGCTTTTATAATTGAAACATTGTTACCATGAGCAGAGGCCCAGCCAGCCTAGGCAGGCAATTGCAACGGAAGCCTGCTATTTACTCTAGCTCCATGGCTGCCAGCCGCCATCTTGGCTGTGTTAATTTGTATACAGCCACTCTGATTGGCTGGTGGGTGTGGCTTGGCTGGTGGGCATGGCTTAGGCAACCCGGAGAGATGGTTAATTTGCATATTACTCTTTTATTAAATTAGATTCCTCATATGCAAAATGTACAGAGATATTGGATGTGAAAAACACAGAAATCAAGCCCTGACCTGTTGTTTGTGGATGTGATGCCCTTTCAAGGCATATATAAAAGTCAACCACTGAATACATAAATAAATGGAAAAACAAATATATATATGTATATATGTCTATCACTCTCTTAAATCAATAATTAAAAATAAAAAGACACAAGTCAAAACATGAAAACAAGATAAAAAACATACAGTTTAAGTTTACAGTACATTCAATATTCCAAAACTATATTAGTAACTTTGAAGGTATCACAGAGGATATACAAAAGTAACAAAAAAATAAAAAGTATCGGTAAGCACAAGGGAAACTTCAAATGGCTTATTTAATGTAAAATAGCAGCATGAGAAAATGGTGGGGGAAGGAGGATACCACAAAAAGATAGAAGGGAAAATTTCCAAATTTTATAACCATATATCTACAAATACAAAAAGCTCAAACAACCTCAAACACAAGAACATAAATACACACACACAAACACACACACACATGCCCTAAGCTGCTCAAAACTTACAAGATCTACCATAGGAAATAAACATGCTAACTACAGAAGAGCCAAGATAAAGTGACAGCACATACCCTTTAAGAAAGAAATGCAAGCAAGTAAAAGCAACAAACAATGAAAATTAAATTTAATATTCTGAAAAATAATAATTGTACCTAAGCTTTATAAAATACTAGGGGCCCAGTGCACAAAAATTTGTGCACTCAGGGTGGAGGGAGTCCCTCAGCCCGGCCTGTGTCCTCTCACAGTCTGGGACCTCTCAGTGGATGTCCTATGATG
>PVJC01046860.1:0-13145 GCA_004026665.1 Murina feae
AAAATTAAGGTGGGAAGGAAGGAAAAGGGGAGGGTGGGCAGGGGTAAAGATAAAGGAAAGAAGGAATGTGGGAAGGGAAGGAGGGTAGTAGAAAAATGGGAAGAATGATGATGGAACAGAAGTAGGAAATAAGGAGGAAAGAAAAGTTTATAAATGATGAGTCAGTAGGAAAAGTGTTACATAAAGGAGAAAAACTGTGCGAGAGGAAGAAGCCAATAAGGAAGTCAAATACAATTGTGCATGAAGGGGATAAGATTAAAAAAGAAAGTTAATAGGGATGACCAGGCTGGTAGGGGAGGGCAGTTAGGGGGATCAGGCAGGCAGGCAGGCAGAATGGTTAGGGCAGGCAGGCAGGTTAGCAGTTAAGAACCAGAGGTCCTGGATTGTGAGAGTCCCCAAGAACTCCATATTGGAGAGGGTGCAGGTCAGGCTGAAGGACTATCCCCCCCACCCCCCACCCCTGTGCACGAATTTTGTGCACTGGGCCCCTAGTTAGACTATAAAGTAAACAAAGAAAACAATGGTAATCCAAATGCAATTTGCACAAACACAAATATTTTTTGAATATACTAATTTGGAAGAGTCTGTTTCTAAATTTGTAACTGTTATTTCCTATTATATAAAAGCAAATATGAATATTTATAATCTGTGCTTTCAAAACAGATTTGTATTCAATATTGTTTCTGGTTGAAATTACACTTAGGATTACATTAGAAAATAACTATAAGGGTTTTCTTAAATCAGTTTTTTCCCCAGATTTCCCTCCCACCCACCAAAACAAGTGCAATGCTAATTCTGTTTCAATGTATTAGGCCTATAGAAGTCACTGTACTTAGGCAAATGAGAATTTATTCATAGCTTCTGGGAATATTGATGAGTTTATACTAAAAAAGAAAAAAGGGTCATGACTAATTCCCAAAGGAGCACATAAAGGAGGGTGAAGCATATTCATATCAGCAGACATTTAGCAAAACGAATGCTCTGTGTTCTTCAGCTGACCTTTGGAGTTCTTCAGCACCAGTCCTGGGCAGCGTTTGTAATGTCTTTGTGAAGGGAATAGTGCTAGCTGAGCGGGTGAATCAATAACCCAGACTGAATCTCTACACGGTGGTAGAGCTAAAAAGAGCCAAACAGTCTATTCTTTCTTAGCTAGAATTGTCAACTGGGTTAAAGTAAGAGATAAACATAGAAGCACCAATCTCTACAACTATGAAGACATTATTACAAGTGTGTTCTCTACTTCCACACCAATGCAAAAAACCATAAATACAGTCCAAACAACCTCAGAGTATTCAAAATATGAGAGAATATAAGTAAACTCTAGGAGGACATAAAGAAATTGACTTCTAGCCAAAATGATACAATGATTAACATATTTGTCAGGATTGGCTATCTGCCAATTCCATTAAACAGAGCACATTAGGATGGAAAAACTAATTTAATTTCAAAATTGTTTTTTATAGGTAAAATTACATGATATAAATAATTTTGAAGCTAATGTGATGATCACATTAAAAAGTGTAAAAACATCCTGTGGATGGCACTCTTCAAGGTAAATTGAACATGAGTATTAAATCACTGGTGAGCCTAGACCTTTGTAATTCCCTGAAAATCTTGCTGTATTTTAGTTCTACCAAGTGCATCATCGCAAAAGTGATGAAAAGCTACATTATAAGGTTTAATTATTTATTTAATAAACATACTAGTAAGTGGATCATATCTATAGAGAGTGCCTGCATGGACCTATGTTTATTGTGCAAAGAGTTTGTAATTTAATGGGGAACCACTCACACACAGCCAGTTCGAAGACTGTGACCGTTAAGGATAACATTAGGAATTACTAAGAGAAAGTGTTCTTCTCCCATAAAAGCTTTCTTGTGGCTTTAAGTTTTACTTCCCTGGTGAAAGAAAGGGTGTAGCCACGCCCGGAGGAAGCCTATCCTCTGAGACCTGCAGGTGAAGACAGTGAGCTCCCTCTCAATTACCTGAGGCAACATGGACACCTTGCTCAGGTTCCCTTCCTGTGTCCTTCCTTGGACAGCGAGGGCTTTTTATCCACTTTGCCTGTGCAAAGAACTTGAGTGTATGTGATATGCTATATCCTATTAAATTATTTTTCTTTTTCTCCACATTTGACCTCAAATTATAAATTTAAGTCCTTCTTCAGATCAAAACGCATAAAAAAACACATTTTTCTTTCTCCACCATTAAAACATTGCAAATATGAAAGGATTTGGTGTGAGACTTCTGTATATGCTCTGATTAAAGATATTCCTTCAGCCTTTCAATAGTCTAGGCTGCAATTACATCATTTCTAGGGTCAAAAAAATGAGGAAAAGCCTCTGGGTCAGCAAGAAACTGAAGGTGGAAAAGAGGAATGTTTAAGTTAAAATCTTGAAATATTACCCCATTTCATAGAAATCACCATATTTCTTCAAATTTTGACCAAAATAGATATACTTTGCCATTAGAAAATTCTTCACACTTTGTGAGCTTATTATCTTGTGGTTTATAGAGGAGAAACTTAAAAAAGAAGAGCAAGTGAGAAGTCATTCAATAAATGAGGAGGGGGCACTTTTTAAACTGCATTAGTTGTGATCTTCTACCGCCTGTCATTAGCTTTTATAATGTTTTGCTTCAATTGTTTCCAATACTTAACACATTGGGGATATGGTGCTAAAGTTGGCATTGGAAGAATACTTAGATATGGACATAAATCAAAGAAAATAGTAATAACACACATGAAATGATCTAATGTAATAAAAGAGTAATATGCAAATTAAACATCAGTTTGAGACACCCAAACCAAGCCCACCAGTTAAGCCACACCCACCAGCCAATCAAAACAGTTGTATGCAGATTAATCCAGCCAAGATGGTGTCCAGCAGCCACAGAGATAGAGCAAACAGTAGACTTCTGTTGCACCAGAGATGGCGTTGAAACTGCCTGCCTAGGCCAGCCGGGCCTCTGTTCAAGGCAACAATGTTTCAATTATAGAAGTCACAGAGCTGAAACAAACAGGAGGCTTCATTGCCTGACTAGGCCTCCGCTTAAGGCAACAAAGTTTCAATTATAGAAGATAAATAGACCCCAGAAACCTGATTCCAGCAAGTCTCACTGGGACATTGGGTCAATGGAAGCTGCGGGCAGCCTGAAAATGACCCTCAGCTCCTCACCCAGGCTGGCCAGGCACCCCAATAGGGACCTGAACCCTGAAGGGGATGTGGGCAGCCTACAAACAGCCATCTGCCCCTCACCCAGGTTGGTCAGGCACACCAGCAGGTGGACATCCTGAGGGGTCCCAGACTGTGAGAGGGCACAGGCCGGGCTGAGGGACCCCTGTCCCCCGAGTGCACAAATTTTTGTCCACTGGGTCCCTAGTTATTAAATAATAAGTAGGAAATAAAAAATAAATTTCCTAGAATTTGGTTCTGAATGCAAATGCATTGCTTCTCTAGCTCAGACATTTTACTTTAGAGCTGAGGATGCTGATGCCCAGAGCAGCTGGGTGACCAGAGCAGGGAAACACACACAATGTGTGTCTGTTAAACATGAATTTAGGTCTTCCTTCTCTTTGACCTTCCTTCCTTTGGCAGGGAAACATCTACCTCAGGAGAAGAAGCTGGGGCAATAACAATAAACTGCTCACACTCTCTGATCTGTTGTGGGGCTCTCTAGTGATCAAATGTAACCAGAAGCCAGAGGGCAAGGGAGATGTTTTTCTGTATGATGATATATTTTCTACAGGTCAGAGAGAGGAAATGGTAGATAAGGTGGAGAATACATCTGGAGGGGAAACTAAGAGATCCCCCATGCCAGCTTTTATTTTCTTTTTCCTTTAAGATTTTGCCAGGAGTTTAACTTGATTAAAAGTACTTTATTTTATTTTACAATATATTTTATTGATTTTTTATGGAGAGGAAGGGCGAGCGAGGGACAGAGAGTTAGAAACATCGATGAGAGAGAAACACTGAACAGCTGCCTCCTGCACATTCCCTACTGGGGATGTGCCCGCAACCAAGATACATACCCTTGACCGGAATCGAACCTGCAACCCTTCAGTTCTCAGGCCGATGTTCTATTCACTGAGCCAAACTGATTAGGGCAAAAATACTTTATTGATGTTATATTCTGGTCACTGTTCTCTTTTACACTAATATCATCTTTTAAGATACAGAGGGAACAAAAACATTTTTCTTTAGAAAACTAGATCAACCTGTATTTTTCCTATTAGTCTTATCTGGTTTAAATGGAATAAAACAAAGTTATTGCAAATAATTATGAGATAGAATGACATCAATGAAATAGAGAATTGAGGGTTATATTGTATAGTTGAACCTCACCATACTCAGAAGTGGCCTTAACAACTAATTTAGTTCATTTATGGTTGTGTTTAAAAAAGTAATACTAAATGTGAGAATTTTTCCATATTCTATAATGTACACCTTGTGTTATCTATAAGTATCTTTTTCCTATTTTTTTTTATGTTTGAAAAGTAACTCTACCATAGCGCGCGCGCGCACACACACACACACACACACACACACAAATCAAATGCTGAATGCACAGGTAGAAGAAAAATTATTTCTGACCCATGTAGGTGAATGGCTTGCATCCTGAATATGAAGTTTTATTATCCATATCATTGTCCTAGCTTGAAATTATTTATGAGTGGTCATAAAAGTAGGTACCCCTTTTGGAATATGCAACCTGCAGCATGTATGTTGCTGACTGACCTCCAGTGGAAGGTATTGACTGGCTTTACTATTTTATTTAAAAAGTAATTCTTTCTATTGGCTTGAAATTGACCACACTTTCATTTTACTAAGTTTTTCAGATATTCCACAGTTTCATATCTTGAAACAATTCAAGTTGGTAGCTTTTACCAGGCTATCGTATTCTTCAAAATAGTTTCCAGCCAAACACATTTTCATGCTTAACTGTTTCAGACAACTAAACTTAATAGATGTGCACATTTACACAAAGGAAAACAGAAAACCAATACCTATGTATTGTCTTACTAGGAAACTAATTTCACCAGTTAGCATCTTTACCCTTTCTTTAGAAGCAAAAGTTACCTTCAATGAAGGTCTTAACACAGAATTTATGTAACAAAAACTGTGTCTTAAAAATATAGTAAAACAGTTTAAAATTCTGTTTTATTTCATGGAGGTTAGGAGTCTATTCAAAAGAAAGAAAAAGTATAAAACACTGTTGTGTTTGAAAGTACTGTATTTGGTCCTTCAGAAATCAAAACCAGAGATAAGGATTACGGTGATGCCATTTCTTCTGGAAAATGCAAGTACAGCTGTTGAGGATGAAAACAAACAAACAAAAAGGCGTGATGCAAAGAAAAGTATGAAACTGGCTGTAGCATCACAATCAGCAAAGTGAGATAGGGCTTTGTTCCGCAGGCAGATATGTTCTTTTTACATGTGGGACTTTCTCTGTAAGAATTATTTGGAGAAATCACACCTTAGAGAACACAATGAAAAAAAAAAAAAAAAAAGAGGAGGAATGCATTAGCCTCTCTCCCATTTGTCATTGGTCAAGGATCATCCCATGGAATGAAATTTCTTGAATTGCTGGGTTGTGCCATCCTTTTTTCTCGGCAACCTCTCAGGAAGCTATACACAGCCCAAGTTCAACAGAATGTCATTTCATGTAAGAAAAAGGCAGGTGGGCGAGGAGCTCAGAGATAATAAGGTGAGGCAAGTAATACTTGATGACCAGGTAGATGTAAGGTTTAAACTTGGACACCAGCCAGTTAGATGAATTCATCAAAGGAGGCTTTAGTATTATTTTTGCGAGAGGGAAATAAGGGATTGAATTTGAGAAGGCACAGTTTGTGCACAGGAAAAGTAAGTAAACTGAAATGGTTTGAACTTAGTAATGGCTTCATTCAAGATTATGAAATATCCAACAATTACCAATAGTCATATTATATTAGAATTATATCCGTGCCAGACTCTCGCACTGAGTGTGAATGTTTGAACCGGAAAATTTTTTATTTATTTAATTTCCCTATATGCTTAAGCTTCATAATTAGCGAACATAAATATATATCATATGAATGCATGTATATATACATATATAGTTGAACATATATATGTTATCAAGAGATTTCAAATACAGTTTTAAAAACGTTTGGATCTTATATAAATGGATAACCTCTAAGGTGGTAACATGGAGGGAATATTTTGCTGTTGTTTGGTTAAAGTATTAGATAATATTTATAGGGAAAACTTATTGGTGAGCAGAACACCCAGGAGATAGAAATTGGAAATTTGAAGCAATGAATTAAAAAGGTACCATACATCATCTCATTTTACAAGGTCTTGTGTGGATATTAGTAAAAAGTATGATTTATTTTATTCATTAACAATGTATTCAACAATATTCATGAAACACATACTGTTCTCTACCCTGAACCAGCACTGAAGACCTCAAAATGAGTAAGACAATATTCCTTTCAGAAAATTAGAGTCTATGATGAAAACAGGCATACAAACAATTAATTTTTCATTACAACAACTTTTAAGAGTTATCTAATAGGCACAAAATGAACCAAGATTCCACAAGCCAGCTTTTTACAGCTGCAAAATTACTCTGGACCAGTTCCACCTAAAATCATAGCAATGACAAATAGAAAATCAAAATGATCCTGAAAACTTCTAACACTTCTAACACATATAATGAAGTAAACAGAATAACAATACCAGAATAAAAGTGGTGCATAGCATTGCATAATTCAGCACACACAGGCTGCTATTGTTTTGATAAGCTAAATCAAAATTTTCCATCATCAGTAGAAACACAAATGTCTGTATATACAAGAAGCCTATATGGTTTATTAAAGACAACAACCCAAGTTTTTATATTAAATATCACATGGTCTGAAGTTCATTTGGAGGTATTTTGTCCTACATTTTGCTTCTGTTGCCCAACAACAAGGGCATGTACTTGATGAAGAAGAAAGAGGAAATGAAATCATAGTTGCAATTACGCTGAGCTAAAAAATCACAATTTACTTACACTTCTTTCCTATTTCCCTTCCACTTCTAACCACCCCCACCTCCAAAAAAAGATTTAAGCCAACGTATAAAGATGAGTCAAATTAAAGATAAAAATAAGTCTAGAAAATTAAAGGTGGGACATAAGGTAGAAAAATGTTGTAAACAGCTTAAGTTATTTGGGTTAGTAGATAACATGCTTGCCAGGGGTGGGGCACAAATGTGCATTAAACTTTTTAGCTGTGTGTGTGTATGAGAGAGAAACAAAGCACATCCTAAAATGTAAAGGTTATTAGATAACACTGTTTTCTAAATAGAAACATGATTACTCTTGATGCTCAAATTCAAGTTGTTATCATAAACCTGATGACATTTTATATTATACTAGGGGCTCGGTGCACAAAAATCTGTGCACTTGGGAGGTCCCTCAGCCCGGCCTGTGCCCTCTCGCAGTCCACCTTCTGGCATGCCTGGTCAGCCTCGGTGAGGGGCTGATGGCTGTTTGCAGGCTGGCCAAGCCCCCCAGTGTGGACCCTCACCCCATTGGGGTGTGGCCAGCCTGGGTGATGGGCTGAAGGCCATTTTCAGGCTGCCCACAGCCCCTTCAGGTTTTGGGTCCCTACTGGGGTACCTGGACAGCCTGGGTGAGGGGTTAATGGCTGTTTGCAGGCTGGCCAAGCCTCCCAGTGGGGATCCTCACCCCATTGGGGTGTGGCCAGCATGGGTGATGGGCTGAGGGGTGTTTTCAAGCTTTCAGGCTGCCCACAGCTCTCATTGACCCAATGTCTCAGCAAGCCTGGCTGGAAGCAGGTTTCTGGGGTTTATTTATCTTCTATAATTGATACTGTTCCTTTAAGCCAAGGCCTAGGCAGGTAATGAAGCCTCCTGTTGGCTTCAGCTCCCTGGCTTCTATAATTGAAAGAATGTTACCTTAGTAGACTCTAGGCAGGCAGTTTCCTCTATCACTGGTGCAATGGAAGCCTGCTTTTACTCCAGCTCTGAGGCTTCTATAATTGCAACAATGTTGCAACTATGTTGTTGCCTTGAGCACAGAGAGGCCCAGCTGGCTGGCAGACAGGTTACTCCTGGTGCAATGGAAGCCACCTGTTTACTGTAGCTCCATGACTGACGGCCTCCATCTTGGCTGGGTTAATTTGCATACAGATGCTCTGATTGGCTGGAGGGTGTGGCTTTGGCATCCCGTAGAAATGGTCAATTTCAATATTACTTTTTTATTAGATTAGATTTCTTAATGTAAGTTGGTGGCATAATACCAAAGCTCAAAAACATAGATGGAGAGAAGAGTAAAAGTAACGAGATTCAAGTATGTGACTCTCTGATGATCCAGCTTATTTCAGCGATAGATTTTAAATTATCCAATGAATGAATAAATTGCATATCCTTCCTACTACATTGCTGGGATAACAAATTGGAAGTTCATTAACTTTGCTTCTCTCTACTGAGCTTTTGAAAGCTTTCTGTTTAGTGACAGAGCATTTGAAGTTATACTCATTGACAGGTAGCTGGAGTAGTTGTATTTATTTTTTAAACAAGCATACAGCTGTATGTTTTTAATAGCTTCATTGGAGATAGGGTAAAAATTGAGGAACCGAATAAAGAAAGGGGGAGAGAGTCTCTATATAATGACATTCTAACTCTTTGTGTAAGTGAGTAAAGAGATACCCAATTTCTGTTTTGGATAATTTTTTTTGCTTAATGAATTTCCAAAGCGAATAATGAGATAGTTTTATTTTATTTAAATTAATATGTAATTCAAACATACTATTGTGTGAATTTAAGGTGTACACATAGTGATTTGATATACTTATATATTGCACTGATTACCATCATCACGTTAGCTAACACCTTCATCATGTCACATGATTATTATTTGTGTGTGAATGGTGAGAACAATTAAGATCTAGTCCTTCAGTAACTTTGAGGTTCATAATACAGTATTGTTGACTATGGTGTGCATTAGGTCTCCAGGACCTATTTCTCTACTGGCTGCAAGGTTGTACTCCAACACCATCTCTCCATTTCTCCTACCCATTATCTCCTGGTAACCACCATTCTACTCTGCTTCTACAGTTTGGGCACTTACTAAGTCCACAGATAAGTGGTAGCACATGGAATTTGAAGAAACAGTTATTTTAGTTGTAACAAAAGCCAAGACAAATCCACACATACACACACAACCATAAACATACACATAAATCACCTAAAGAACACTGAGCTTAGAACTATGTGAGGTATTTATGTTCTAAGATAAACTAAATGACAAAACAAGCATGTGAATAATCAATTGAAGGAATTTGAATAACATAGTGGGGCATCTTTTCAGTTTTATTTGCTAATTTAGAAAAGTCAAATTATAAAAATGACTTTAGTACTAACTAAAGTATCTGGTTATATATACAATTAGTTTCTGATAGTAATTAGATGTCAAAGACATCTATCTACGGCAGATATTCCTAATTCATGCTTATAACCTCACTTCATCTCTATAAAACATGTAAATTCATATAACATTCATAACAAGCAAAGAGCTTTTATCAGACCAATCTAACATAGTATGAAATAATTAAGAAACAAGTTAAAAAACACAGGTCAGTTCCTATACCTTTTTTAGTCTAACAGTGGGCTAATACTTTTGAAATACTGTCTCAAAAAATCTCTGTAGCTCACATAGCTTTTCATCTGTGTGCTTATTGAAATCGAAACATTCTTTGTTTGGGGAAAGGGAAGATATACAGGCAGAGAAAGAGAACAGGCAGCTTTGATGTTCAAAAATAATGTTTAATACAGAGGAAAAATACAGGAATCTTGAAAGTATGAATTTCTTTTGTGGAAACCAGAATTTAAAAAAAAAGAAATGATTTGTGGTCCCCTAAACCAGAGCAAAGTGAATGTAGGAATGACCTGAGGGAAGGTTTCTGGCAAGAAGAGAAGATGATGGCTCCTTTTTAGGATGCAGGAGATGAACTGGGAGCCAAAGAGATAAATAGAAGTGACAGGCCTTAGAGATGGCTAGAATCCACTGCATTCTGGACCTGCAAATTAGCCTTTCTTTGTTTCCTGAAGCCCCTGAAAAAGAGCCATGCACACTAGAGAATTACTGGCCCGAGTCCAGGGAGTGGAGGCATCATTCTCTGGCAAGGGGACTCAAACAGAGACTCTCCTAAGTTAGAGCCCCACCAGGTAGAGCTGCCACCACAGCTTGAGAAGGATAGAACTGGAAGGTATGTGGCTGGGAGGACTTGGGTTACACCATGAAAGTGGGGAGACGGGGAGCCAGGGTGCTATCATTGGGCCTTGATTGCTCTGAAGGAACAGAGCACATGTTGCACAATGACTAAGCGGCGGTCACATGAGAGCAGATGCTACTGTCTCTGTAAAGCACTGTATCCTACCTAATAAAAGAGCAATATGCAAATTAGGCATCACTCCATGACTAAGATGGCTTCCCCCATGGCCATAAGATGGCAGCACCCATAGCCACAAGATGGCCGCCCCCATGGCCACAAGATGGCAGCACCCAGTCTGGCTCAGCCCTGCCACTGAAGTGGTTAGGCCTGTTAGCCAGGCAGGTGGCAGGGGAAGTGGGGCCCGAGGGGTGGAACAAGTGATCAAGAGGGCTGGGGGTCCGCTTCCCAGGCCAGAGGTCTTCTCCAGAGGCCTCAGGCTTGGGCAGGGGCAAAGCCAGAGATCGCAGGGACCTGGGCTCTGCAGAGCCAGCAATTGGAGGGGCAAGGGTGGAGCCTGTGATAACAGGGATCTGGGCACCAGTGGAGCCAGGAAAGTAGGGTCTGGGGGTTCCCTGCCAAGGCCTGTAGCCTTGGCTAGAGGCTGCCAGTGGGGCAAGGGCACAGTTGGCAATGGCAGGGGGCAGGGTCAGGGCCGGTGATCACAGAGACCTGGGCTCTGTGAAGCCAGCGATTGGAGGGGCTTGGGGGTCCCCTGCCTAGGCCTGTAGCCTTAGCCAGAGGTTACAGGCCTGGGCAGGGGTGGAGCTGGGATTGGAGGGACAGGGGTGGAGCCAGTGATCAGAGTGAACTACAGAGGAAACATCTTTTTTTACTGCTCGTTGGCTAAGCTCCCTGTATGGCACTGGTAATATTCTTAGTAACTTGGGTAATAAGAATCCCTAAAGGTGATCTAGGGTTTTCCCACCACACTCTTGGAGAAAAAAATGAAGGCCCACTGCTAGAGGGCTAAGAAATGTCATATCCTGCCCTAGTCAGTTTGGCTCAGTGCATAATGCCTCAGCCTGCTGACTGCAGGGTGTGTGTTCAATTCTGACCAAGGGCATGTACCTAGGTTGTAGGCTCTTCCTTAGCCGGGGCCCAGGTCAGGGCATATGCAGGAGGCAACCAATTAAAGTGTTCCTCTCACATTGATGTTTCTCTCTGTTTTTCCCTTCTCTTCCACATTCTCTAAAAATCAATGGAAACATATCCTCAGGTGGGGATAAAAAAGAAATAAAGAAATAAATGTCATATTCTCTGAAAGACATATCTTGAAAATGCCTAAAGAAAGTTGTCATTTCTTCATGGTGAAGGGACTGGAATCTGTGTTGATGAAAACACCTTGGTGGCTGTAGTAACTGGCAGTGGCTGCAGCAGCGGGGTGATGGGGCTGGTGGCTTCCCTTGATTAGCCTGGTTGCCTCCCACAAAGTGTGGCCAGACTGTGGCTTAGACCTTCTCCCCAAGGGGAGCAGGGAATGGGTCTAAGCCATCAGTAGGACACCCCCTGAGGGCTCCCAATATGTGAGAGGGGGCAGGCTGGGCTGAGGAACCCCCTCCACCAGTGCACAAATTTCGTGCATCGGGCCACTAGTAAATTATAAACTATAAGAATTTGTCTGATTCATGTAGATCTATTCTTTATAACATCAACATGTTGAAATTTTTTTGTTGGTTTAGTAGGGTCATGGGTAGCCACAGATCTGTGGTGAGCTCATGAAGTGTAGGTTATAACTGTTTTCTGTCCAAAATTTCTAAGAAAGAAAGAGGGTCATTAAGAGCTGTTAACAATTTTATATTATTTGCAATAGAAATCTTTATAAGGCTATATTTAATGTAAGACTGATCTTTAGCAGATTTTTCATGCTTAAGGACCATCTTCTATTTTCATTATCCATTGGCTTGAGAGATTTGTAGTTTAATGAAAGCAAACATTAATTTGAGTTTATATTTCTACATTTTACCATTTACTATAAATCCTCATGCTTACATAGTTTATGAATAGACAAAAGACATAGGGTACAAATTTCAAAAGGTACAAAAGTTGTGCAGTGAAAAATAATATTTCTGCTTTCCTAATTTTTATCTGGTTTCTCTTTCCAAAGGCAGCCTCTACTGGGTATTATCATGTTCTTTCTTTCTTTTTAAAAAAATATATATTTATTGATTTCACAGAGGGAGAGAGAGAGAGAGAGAGAGAGAGAGAGAGAGAGAGAGAAATATCAATGATGAGACTCATTGATAGGCTGCCTCCTGCATGCCTCCTACTGGGGATTGAGCTGGCAACCCAAGCATGTGCCCTGACCATGAATCTAACAGTGACCTCTTGGTTCAGAGGTCAACACAATCACTGAGTCACGTCTGGCCGGGCTTACCAGATTCTCATGTCTCTTTTTACTCATATGCCTTTCAAACCAACCTAATTTAATCTGGATTTTGAATATATCATTCCATATGAAATATATAATGAGTCAGAATCACCAAGTCACTAGCTCCAATACATGTTCAAAATCTACCCCTCCCTAAATCTTTCTATAGCAATCAATATTGATTCTTGATCTCTTTGTCACATTCATCTTCTATTATTTGGAGGAAGCTTGAAATACTGAAGGCTTAGTCTTGAGACTTCTTCCTTAGGTAAAATCATCTGACATAGAAGGAGAAACAAGATGGCGGCATAGGGTAGACACCGCATATGCAGCTGTGAACAACTATTTCAGAAAAACCACGAAAAGAACACACGGACACCGCTCGCACCCACAGGACGGCTGGCTGAGTGAAAATCCTACAACCAGAGAAGAGTCTGAGACTCAGAGCAGCAGCGGAAGCAAAGTACAGAGGTACGGAGGCACGCGCACGGGCTCGGGGAAGGGCAGATACCGGAG
>PVJC01046861.1:0-13141 GCA_004026665.1 Murina feae
CCCAGGCCTGTAGGGGAGGGCAGTTGGGAGGGACCCAGGCCTGCAGGGGAGGGCAGTTGTGGGGGGCCCAGGCCTGCAGGGGAGGACAGTTGGGGGGGACCATCCTGGCAGGGGGAGGGCAGTTAGGGGCAATCAGGCTGGCACAGGAGCAGTTAAGTGTTGATCAAGCTGGCAGGAGAGTGGTTAGGGGCAATCGGCAGGTGAGAGGTTGGGAGCCAGCAGTCCTGGATTGTGAAAGGGATGTCCGACAGCTCGTTTAGGCCCGTTTAGGCAGTTGGACATCCCTCAAGGGGTCCCAGATTGGAAAGGGTGCAAGTTGGTCTGAGGGACACCTCCACCACCCTCCACCACCACTCCGTGCATGAATTTCGTGCACCGGGCCTCTAGTTCTTTTATAAAGCATTTCAGATAAGCTAAAGCTCTAATTCCACACGCATGCTTTTCCTCTCCTTTTTCCCCAGGAGTATCCTGAAGTTTTGGAGAATTGATCCCATGTAAGAGCACATCATTTTACCACATGTTGTATGCATAAAATAATATAAATAATATTATTTTGGTTTTTAAGTTTCACATATTTTATATCATATGTACATATCTTTTGGAAACTTGCCTTTTGTTTTTCAAATCTTTTCATATTGATACATGCATATTTATGCAAGTGCTTTATTTTAACTGTCAAATAATAATAACCTACACTTATCTCTTCCCTGTCTAGAAGACAGGTTGTTTTTCATTTTCACTATTCCAAGTAATGTTGTAATTAATATCTGTGTACATATATAAAACTGTTTCTCTAAAATATGACTGTACTTTGAAGAAATTGCTGTGCCCTTTTATGCATTTTTACATGAAGCGCTTTCAAAATTTTAATTGGAAAGGCATTACATTTTTAGGTAAATTTGAGGAGTGTTAATATTTTTAGGAGTCTTCCTATCTATGAATATGGTATTTTCTCCAAATTCTTGGATCCATCTCTTTTCTGTTTTTAAATAGTTTTATAATTTCATTAAGAAAGGAACATAAAAAACATAATGTTGTCTAAAGGAAACATTATTGCAAATGGTAAATTCTCACACTAACCCATAAGTACCTCTTAAACCATAATATACCAAAAGTAAGTACAAAACATGGCCTTTCAGCTATACCAAACCATCATATATAACATTTCTATAGTGGTAATTTATAATAAGGTGACAAGTCGAGGATTTGTTCATTTATTGAATTACATCCTTTAGATGGGTTAAACTATGTTTTCCTTTGAAATTACAACAAAAGCCTTGAGAAATACTTCAAGGTAAGCTTTATTATATTCTAGGGACTTTGTAGAAGTCATAAATCCAATCAACAGAGCCTTTTTACTCTGTGTTGCATAAGAGACAGGCGACTGTATAAGGTGATAGATTCATCAGCTTGATTGCAGCAATTATTTTTCAATGTATATGTATAACATAATGCCAAGTCCAAGTCCTGCTCCTAATATATATATAATTTTTACTTGTCAATTATCCTATATAATAAAAACCTAGTATGCTAAGTGTCCGACCTTTTGTTCAATGGTTCGACCATATGCTATGATGCACACTGACCACCAGAGGGCAGACACTCTGACTGGTAGGTTAGTTTGCTGCTGGGGGATGTCAGAGAGCCAGTTTCAGCCCTATCCCCACAGGCCAGGCTGAAGGACCCTACCGGTGCACAAACCCATGCACTGGGCCTCTAGTACGTCAGTAAAGAGAGAAAAAAGTCACCTAGTAACATTATTAAAATTGCAGATTTCTTGAATCTTTTAACATCCCCCCCCCCTTCAAAAGATTTGATTCAGCTCAGCTGGCATGGCTCAGTGGTTGACCCAAGTACCCGGGCATGGTTTGATTTCTGGTCAAGACACATGCCTGGGTTGCAGGCTCCCCAATGGGGGATGGGCAGGAGGCACATCAATGAATCTCTCTCATCATTGTTGTTTCTATCTCTCCCTCTCCCTCTCCCTTTAAAATCAATAAAAAATATTTTTTAAAAAGATTTGATTCATAGGTCTAGAGTGAAATTGATAAATTTTTGTTTTTTATGTATTTTTATTCTTAATTTTTATAATAAAATAATCTGTTTTGATATACAGTGCTAGTGAATAGCATCAAATAGCTGGGTCACTGCCAAAATCCAATATGCATTTTTTGCTTTCTTTTTAAAATGCTTTTATTAACAGTCGAATTGTTACTCTGCAAGGAAAATAGAAAATCATAAAATATTACCTAATGTCATTGTTTTTATGTTACTATAATTATTTTAATAACTTTATTGTTATATAATTTATACCATAAAGTTCACCTCTTTAAGTGTGTTGAAGTAAACAATTCAGTCAAATTTGGAATTGTGCATCAATCACCATAGCCTAATTTAAAAACATTTTTTATCATCCCTAAAAGAAAACAATACCCAATAGCAGTTACTTCTCATCCCCTTCCTTCCTCTCCCACAAACTCTAGTTAATCTACTTTCTGTCTCTATAGATGTGCTAATTCTGTATTTTTCATATAAATGGAGTCATACATGTGATCTCTCATGTCTGACTTCTTTCACTTAGGATTTTGTTTTTGAGGTTCATCCATATTGCAGTATAGATCAGTACTTTATTTCTTTTTATGACCAAATGACATTCCATTATCTGGACATACAGCATATTGCCTATCTATTCATCAGTTGATGGACATTAGGTTGTTTCCATTTTTTGGCTATTATGAATAATATTGTTATGAACATTCATGTACAAGTTTTTGTTTAGACATTTCCTGGGTTACGTGATAATTCTATGATTAACATTTTGAGAGCTGCCAAACAATTTTCCAAAGTGACTGTACCACTTGACTTTCCACCAGCAATGTATGAGGGTTCCAATTTAATTTCTCTATATCCTTAACAGCACTTATTATTGTCTGTCTTTTTTATTATAGCTATTCTAGCAAATGTAATTAGTATCTCATTGTGGTTTTGATTTACATTTCCCTAATGGTTAATGATGTTGAACATCTTTTCATGTGTCTTTTGGTTACTTGTATATCTTTTGTGATGGGACATCTATTCTTATACTTTGTCCATTTTAAAATTAGATTATGATTTTATTATAGAGCTGTAAGAATTCTTTTATAGTCTGAATATATTTTCAAATATTTTCTCTGACTGTAGGCTCTTTTCACCTATCTGATAGTGTCCTTTGAAGCATAAAAGTTTTTAATTTTGATAAAGTCCAAATTAAAGTTAACAATTTTCTCTTTTATTGCTTGTGATGTTGATGTTGTAGCTAAGACATTGCGTAATCCAAGATTTACTTTTGTGTTTTCTTCTAAGAGTTTATTCCATGATTATTTTTATAGATGTGAATAAATGGGAAGTGAGAATTAAAGTGGAATAATCAGCTGTCAAGGGAAAGGGCATTAACTCTAACTACGGATCAATTGATAAAGAAAAGACAGTATCAAAAAGAGAAAATTGCAGTCATGGTGGACCCAAAAGTACTTAGGGGACCTGAATTGGTGAGAAGTTATAGGAGAACTATGTCCCTCTGCTAAGGGCAACTCTGAGGGACACTCCAAGGTAGTTCTAACAGCTGTGGGCCATAGGTGAGAAATCAGAAACCCTAACTGCTGCCCTCCTACTGCAGGACATCAGCTAGAGGGAATGAAGTAATTTCTAAGTTTTACAAGAAGTATAGTCTTGGTACCATACAGACTTGATCATTCATTTGTTACAGTGAGAATGGGAGGTGTATCTTTCTCCAGTTGGTGGAGAGCCATGTCTGACACAAGAAAGTATCTGCTTTGTCACTATTGCTGGCACTCCACAGTTGTTATGTCTCAGGCCCAATGGACAGACACCAAGGGCCATTGATCAACTATTCTATGTCCAGGCAGGAAGAAGGACCATAAAGATACTGTTATGCTATAATTCTACTATTTTATAACAGAAGGAACACAAGAGAGGATAAAAGAAGAATTTACAGCTGGCCTGTCAAAGTAATTCAATCAGAGAAACAACTATTTTCATAGGGATCATAAGGATTCTTAATTCACTTCCTACAATATGTGAAGAAAAAAGGTTTCCTAATTCAATGAATAGATTACTGGAATGAAAAAAAGAGCACACTGTGTTGAAACATTATTCCTTCCCTTCAAAACACAATACAGACTAATTATGCATAATGTTCACTGTGAACTATTTGATACATTGCACTACACATTGAATGCATTTAGGAACCTCTAATTTTTTAAGTGTTCTATAAAAGAACTACCCTACAGTACTGTCATGGCTGCTAATCTCAGGAAGGTCTCACTACTTAACTTCTGTATCTCTTTGCTTCCCCAAGCTTCATTATCTTTATGCTGCTGCTCCTGCCATAGAAATCTTGTCTCTTTTCCAAAGAATATTTTCTAAACGAAGTCACTATACTGTGAAGACATTCTAGAAGGCATTACTTATGGAAAAGAAATCCAATCACAAGACAATGGTAAAGTGTGAAAGGTCATATGACAGCCTAGTGGACAACAAAATGTCTTCTAAGGCCCTGATGGAGACAAAAGCAAAGTCTCCTTTATAATTGGCATCCTTTGTGTAACAAGCAGTAAGTACTTTTAATTCATGACTTGATATATGTTCTTGACATGTGGTCATTTTCTATTTTGAACTGATAAAGAATATTTAGAAGAGAATCTATTCTTATCTGAGCAGAATGGTTTGATGGGTTCTCTCTTAAAGCCAATAACCTGAATAGTTTGGTCTTTTTGATCCTAGAATTCTATGATGCCATACAATAATTGTTCCAAGGTTAGAGCAACCCAATTAGGTAAATTTTCTTTATTACACAAAATAATTCATAGATCTTAGTGGTCAAATAATTTTGGTCCAGAATTCCAAACATTTTGAAGTGTGGTTACATAAATATTTTATTCATAATTTTTCAGTAAATATTTGCTCATATTTTCCCATTTTGATATAATACCTACTTGTTCCTTAAAACAATCTCCAGGACATGCATTTGAGGTTTTGAAATACAATCAACTTGGCAAGGATGTTGACACATTAAATTCGTTTGGTATTAATATGACTCAGAATAGTTTACCTCTTCTCAAATCAGGGCTTTCAATATAAAAATGAATCATCCCATAATCCTGAACTTATTTTGTTAATAGTTTCTATGCAAAGATGCATTATAAAACTTATAAAAGGTCCTTTATCTAAATGGATTGCAAATGTAGACAGTAATCTATAGGACAAATAAAATTTACTGGAGCATCACACTTAAAAACAGGTTTAATGGAGACATAACCCATTTATTTATACAGAGCCTAATCTGGTGATAGAATGAGATAGAAAAAAGAAAAGATATTTAAAAATTATCCTTGGCTAGTGTAGCTCAGTTGGTTGGGCATGGTCCATGCACTAAAAGGTTCCCAGTAGGGGCATGCAGGAGGCAGCCAATCCATATTTTACTTTCACATCGATGTCTCTCTTTCTCCCTCTCCCTTCCTTTCTTTCTAAAAATAAAATATAAAAATCTTCTAAAAATATATATTAAAAAATTAGAAGGCCTGAATTCCAATCAAGACTATGTTACTATGTTTTGTTATAAATTTGAGCAGATTAATTAATTTCTCAGGGTATATTAGACATGTACAGAGATATGAGTAATAGAAAAATAGAATAAAAGTGGCTTAGGAAATAAGGCAGGGTGAGTGGGTATGGAGAGATTAGCTAGGGAATTTATATGCATATATGTTTAGCCCATGGACATAGACAATAGAGTGATGAAGGCCTGTGAGGGGCAGGTCAATGGGAATCAAACAAAAACATAGGGGACATCTATAATACTTTCAACAATAAAGATAAATTTAAAAAAAGAAATAAGAACAATTAATTGTCTCATATAGAGGGAATTCAAAGATAGGCTGTTTCCAATTTGTGCAGTGGCTGGCTACAGTTATCAAAGATCCAAGCTTTTTTCACTTTCCTACTCTATTTTTAGTCTTTCTATCTCATAATCCCAAGATGGCTGACAAACTCCAGGAGTCACAGTCACATTCAAAAAACATGAAGCCAGGGAGGCTGAAAAGATTTTTATGTAGCTACTTTCTCCTTGAAACAATCCAGCAGATTATCCCTTATGTGTTATTGGATGGAAGTTGGTCATGTGACTACCCCTATGTTAAAGGGAGTATGGGAAAGTGAGTATCTGGTTTACTTAATCTCTATAGAGAAAAACAGATAAGGGAAAGGGAAGCTTCATGGCTCTGTCTATAAAATGTGGGAGTTGGGTAAACTTATCCCTTAGGTGTAGCTCCAGACTAATAGGCAATTTTTAAAAACAAAAAGTAATAAAAACAAGTGACCTTTTTTATATATATTTAAGAGGCTTCAGTTTTTATTCATATTCCCTGTGATGACACTTTTCCCTTTTTCTAAAAGCAAAACAAACTTCCTCCACCCATAATTCCAAAGTTCTAAAGTGAACAGTCTTTTCCCTCCCCTAACTAGAAAAACAAACAAACCTGAGTGGTCCAGACACTGAGTCATTCAATTTAACTTTGATGGGGCTACATCTATTTTTGAGGTTTTGCCATCGTGGTTTAAGAACACTGTCTGTAGAAACTTTGGATATTCTTCCCAGCAACTCTCTGAGTGTACGCTGCACTAAATTTAAAATGGAAAATAATGATGTAAAAGGCTAAGTAAATAATTCTATTGGAAAAAAACATGAGTGATCATCTTCTTAAAAAAAATCCGAAGAATTCAAAATGTATTGAATTTGTCCAAACTGACATTCCATTTGCTTTACCTCATACTCCCATGTAATGTTACCATGTACCTCTGCTTCATTTTTTACAGAGAAGTGTACAACTGCCCTTTATTATTAAAAGCACCCCTCCAACTGAATAAATGTCCATTCTAAAATTAAAACAAGATACTACATGAGAAAGGCTTGGAAGCCAGAATGTCACCAGCTGTGTATGCCAGATGTGATTATAGAGCAACAGCGAACAATGCTGCAATCAGCCTATTGGTTAGACAGAAACGGTGGACACCCAGAGAAGGTTCTGTCTGAATATATACCCAGTGGTGTGTTCAAAACTACTGTGCAAAAATGCTTGTTTTACCAAGATACTCTATGGGAATATTTAGCTGTTACATTGTAAATGCTGTTATTTTGGTTTCTAAAAATGTCATGACAGGAAATGATTCCAGGGAGGAGTTGCCAAGATGTTCTGTTGGGCAAAGCCAAGTCAGGGAGTGGCGGGGGCGGGAGGGGGGGGGGCCAGGGGGCGTTAAACGCGAGAACAAGAAGCTGAGAAAGGTAAATCAGCACTTACTATCTGCAATAAAATGGATTCTTAGAATTCAAAATAAATTTGATTTCCCGTTCCATTTGTCATCACCCAGAGGGATTTCAAAGAATCCCTACTACTCATTGTTACAAAGGTAACATCCTGCTCCTCGTGTTTGGATCAGATACTGAGTTGATAAATTGCCTCAGAGAAGACAATCAGTTTATATAGAGACAGGAGGTGACTCCCACTCTTTTTTATTTCCCAGTTGCTAATGCCAATGGACAGCTTAGTCCTTTTGGTAAGAATTTCTGTGGATTCAGAAATGCTCATATTATTTTTATTCTCTTCCTACCTGAAAAGGGCAAAGTGAGGAGAGGTGAGAAGAGAGGCTGGTCAGGAAATAACTACAACTTAATGCCACACTAGGAGTTTGACCTTCCTCGGAGGACTGCTAAGGTAAGTAGTTTAGTAACTGAAGAGCTGTAGAAATTCAAAGAAAAAGAAAGGGGAAGAGGGAGAGGAAAAGGAGGCAGAGAAAACGAAATTGTTGTTTTCTTTTCCCTAAATAGTTTTGTGTTATAGAAGATCTCTCTCCAAGTAAAGAGTTCCTGGTTTAGACAATTCACTTCTCATCAATGGTTGTTACCAATTATGTGCCCACTCACAAGTCTCAGCAGACCCCTTAAAAATCAGCTAAATAAAATGGCTATCTACATATATATTAGTAAGACAGTGTACCATTACTCATCAGTAAAAACTTCTCAGAAAATTTCCGTGTTTATCATTGCACTTTCACTGCTTTACAAATAAAGCCAATGCCTTTTCCTCTTCTATAGTACTGATATCAGGATGCGGTGTTTGGGTCTGAGTTCATTGTCTCGCAAAATCAAAGAATGAGTTCACAAACAAAGAGTTAAGCAAAGTTTATTGAGAGATAGACTCCCTCTAGCAGGGAGGGAACCCAAGTGGGTTGCCGCTGATGCACTTTGTCTAGGGTTAATATATATATATATATATATATATATATATATATATATATATATATATATACATACACACACCCTGCTGGCTTCTGATTGGTTCTTCCACAGAAGCCTTCTGCATAGGGGAAAAGAAGGCTCTCTGTCAAGAAGCAGAAAAAGCTCTCTGTCTAGTGATAGAGGAAGCTCTCTGTCCAGTGGTAGAGAAAGCTCTCCATCTAGGGGTGTTGGTTCTTTCCTGCCAGTTGGGTTGCCCCAGCAACTCCCACATATTTGGGTTTTTCCCCAGCTGGGTTGCCTTAGCAACTAGTCAGCAAGCTTTATCCTGTTATTCTTGGATGTCCTTATTTTCTTTCCCTCCTGTGGTCCCTCCCTATCTACCTGTCCCTCTTCTATCTTCTCAGTGCCCTTTATTTTCAGACTTTTCATTTAACCTTTACTATCTATGTTTCTCATGCGTTTTAATATACAATCACGCATCACTTACTGGCAGGATACATTCTGAGAAATGCAACGTTAGGGAATTTCAACATTCTACAAACATCATAGGGTCATAGAGTGTACTTACACAAATTGAAATGGTATAGTCTACTACACATGTAGGTTAAATGGTATAGCCTATTGCTTCTAGACTACAAACATGTTACTGTACTGAATATTGTAGGCAATTATAACACAATATGTGTTTATGTATCTAAACATAGATAAACATAGAAAAAGTATAGTAAAAATATGGCATAAAATATTTTTTAAAAGGTACAACTATATAGGGCACTTACCTTAAGTGGAGACTGTAGGACTGGGAGTCGCTTTGGGTGAGTCAGTGAGAGAGTGGTGCACACTACTGCAGACTTTATAAACACTATATACTTAGGCTACACTAAGTTTATTTAAAAACTTCTTTCTTCAATAATCAACCTTAGCTTACTGTAGCATTTTTATTCTATAATTTTTTTTTAACATTTCAATACTTTTGTAGTAACACATCTTAAAACAGAAACACATTTTACAGGTGTAAAATTTTTTTATATACTTATTCTATATGTTTTCTCCTATTTAAAATTTTTATTTACTTTTTCAACTTACTTGTTAAAATCTAAGACACACACACATTAGGCTATGCCTACACAGGATTATGATCATCGATATCACTGTCGTCCACCTCCACATGTCCCACTAGAAGGTCTTCAGGGGCAATAACACACATGGAGCTGTAATCTCCTATGATGGCAATGTCTTCTCCTGGAATCCCTCCTGAAGAGCCTGACCGGGCTCTTCTTAAGGAGGTTTCACTCTCTTTTAGAAATATTTCTGTGGTGAAATATTTCTTGTTTTTTTTCTTTTTTCATCATAGATTTGTTTGTAAGCATATAACGCACCGCGAACAGTCTCTTCTATCAATAAAAACCTCTTGGTGTGTGGGGTTCATGTTTTCAAACATTTCAAGGAGCTTGCTGTGATCTGCAAAATCTGTTAAAGGCTTCACTGTGAATTTTCTATGGGGTTCTTCTTTTTCTTCTCCTGCAGTTTCTTTTTCTCTTGCTTCTTCTTTAGCTGTGTTCCTGTTCCAGCTCCAAGAACTCCTCCTTACTCAATTCTTCAGGAACCACCTCTAGGAGTTCCTCAATGTCAATTTAATCCACACCCACGTTAAAGTTGTTTGCCATCTCAGCCACAGTCTTGATGATTTTTGCAACTTCCTCATCCTTGGCAAATCCTCTGAAGTCATGAATGAATCTCTTTAGTGTCTTCTTCCAGATACCATTCATATACACGCCTTGGCAATATCACCCCAGGCCCAAGCAAGGTTCTTGATGCAGTCGTAGATATTTGGGTCCTTCCTGAGTGGCATCAGTGTCTTCCTCAGTTGAAGCAATAGCCTGGGCAACAATCCTCCTTGGCTACTAGGCCTGCTATAACCCTTTGTATCACTGTTTAGATCAAAGAGGTAGTGTATGAAGGGAGAAACATCATTTTGATATTAAGATGAAGATCATCAATAAAAAGTAGATGTCTGTGAACATTATCAAGAAAATCTTGAAAAGTATGTTATTTTCCAAACAGTACTTTTCTATTTCACTGGCATAGCAATTCAGGACTTTTTAGAAGAGGAGCTTCGTATTGCTCCTGTAGGACACTGGCAGTGTGTGCTTATTGATATCCTTGAGGGCCCTGGGGTTCTCACTGTGCCAGATAACAAAAGGCTTTCAATCTGTACCCTACAACACTGTCCCCAAGTAAGAGTGTTTTCCTGTCCTTAAAAACCTTGAAACCTGGTATTGATTTGATGCCCTTATGGATGAAAGTCCTTTCAGGCATCCATTTCCAGAATAAGGAGGTTTTGTCCATATTGAATATTTGCTCTGGCAAGTAATTTTCCTTCTCAATCAACTTATCTAGAGTTTCCAAAAATTCTTCAGCTGCCTTTGCATCAGCACTCACAGACTCACCATTCACTTTCACATTGAATCATTTAAACCACCCAGAGCTAGCAGTAAATTCAATATCCAAAATTGCTGTTGGGTCCAGCCTTTTCTTTCAACATCACAAACTTTTTGCTTTAGCTATGATTATCATGTTGCCAGGAGAGATATGCTTCTGTGTCTAGTCTTCAATCCTGGTCATTAGAAGCTTCCCCATGTCTGAAATACGCCCTTTCATATTTTTGTTAGTCTTGCTGCCTTCAATAGAGCAGACCCTTTGATAGTTTCTGCTGCTTTGTTTTGTTTTCTTTAAGATTGTACTACAGGCCATGGCTGGTGTGCTAAGTGGTTAGAGCATGGGCACTCTCACTGAAGGGTCATGGGTTCAATTCCTGGTTAAGGGCACATACCTGAGTTGCAGATTTAATCCCAGGCCCTGGCCAGGCGCACTTGGGGAAGGTAATCAGTTGATGTTACCTCTCACATCAATGTTTCTCTCTGTGTGTCTTCTCCCTTCTACCCTCTCTACAAATCAATGGAAAAATATCTTCAGGTAAGGATTAACAACAACAACAAAAAAACTAACAAAAAGATTGTAGCTAGGGTACCTGACTGGCAAGAAATAACCATCAATAATTTTCCGTCTTCATAGCTCTTAATCACTTTTACTATTGTTACCAGGTCAATCATTCAACATATCTTCTTACTGGCAATATTACCAGTACATCTTGTACACTTACACGTTATGATGAACAAAAACAACATGAGATAAAATCAAGCACAAAATAAAAAGATACAATCAAAATACTGTAAACACAAGATGTATCAGGCTACTGCCAGGGTAACATGGCATACTGTTTCACAGCAAACTTTCTTTTTTATAAGTAAAAAGAGTATACTCTGAAACAACAATAAAAAGTAAATACATAAACTAGTGACAGTTGTTTATTATCATTATCAAGTATTATGCACTGTACATAATTGTGTGTTATACTTTTGCATGACTGGAAGAATAGTAAGTTTCTTTACACCAGCATCATCATAAACATGTGAGTAATGCATTGCTGCAACATTATGATAGTTACAAAGTCACTACATGATAGGAATTTTTCAGCTCTATTGTAACCTTATGGAACCACCAACGGTGACTGAAATATTGTTATATAGCACATGACAGTATAAATAGCTATTTAAAATACAATTTTATTGCTCAAATTTTTATATCTCTATATCCCCCATATTACACATTGCCTTGCATATAAATGTGTGTGTGTGTGGGTGTGTGTATAATTGCAAACTTCCATAGATCTATTTTTTTTAAATCCAAGTAGAGATAGAGTAAATAAGAAAGGAGGGAAGTAGAGGAAGAAGAAAAGATAAAAGAAGAGAAGCTAAGTCAATAAATATTTATTGAATACCATTGTTGGCAAATAGCAGAGGTGGTACAAATCCCTCTATATTCATATTAAGGGGAGTGACTTTAATTTCATCCCATGTAGATACATGATTTTAAGTTTAGAGTACATGTAAGACCAAAGCCAGAAGAGTTGCCTCTGTTCCTTCAATATGTAAGGTAAGTAACTGTGCCCCATTCTCCTTCTCCCTGGGCAAGGAGAGCATTTTCTCCTTTATTTATGCTTTCTCCTCCTAGAGATGTAAATAATTCAAGCTTATTGGAAGTGATTCTGGTTGTGTTAGGAAAATATAAAACACTCAAGGTTACTAAGCAGCATTGAGTACTTCACAATTTGATAATTATTTGTTCATGTACTCATATATAAGAATTAATTTTATAAAAATACTAGGGGCCCGGTGCACAAAACTTTGTGCACTCGGGGTGAAGGGAGTCCCTCAGCCCGGCCTGTGCCCTCTCACAGTCTGGGACCCCTCAGTGGATGTCCTATGATGGCCCCAGTCTGCCAGGCGCCTTTTGTGTGTGTGTGTGTGTATGTGTGTGTGTCACCACTAGGGACCTGCCCCCAAGCCGCATCTGAGGCTCGGAGCAGTCCTCCTGTATGTGTCTACCTGCCGGGGGCCTGCCCCCAGGCACACTGTGGAGGCTTGGAGCAGGCATCCCCTCTATGTTGATCTCTCAGACTCTTGCCCTCCCCTGCATGTTGTTCTCTTTTTTGAGCGTGGCCAGGGCTGGGTGCGGCCTGCCTCCCAAGCTTGCCTACTGTCCATCTTCCTCCAGCCACCAGAAAGCAGGGAAAACCCCACCTTGTGGTCAGGCCAGCCTTTTCCTGCTCCCTGATCCCCGGAAGGGACCTGGGAAGCCACCAAGCAGGCCACAAACTCTTTCCCATTCACCCATCCCCTGCTGCCTTCCTTTCCCACTTCCCAGTGCCGCCAAGAGGTCTGGGGAGCTGCCAAGCAGGACCCCGGCCCCTGCAGCCTTGCTTTCCCGCTCCCTGGTGCCCCGCAA
>PVJC01046862.1:0-13141 GCA_004026665.1 Murina feae
ATCGGAGCTGAGCTGAAGGGCGCAGCTTCACTTTCCCTCCTGCTGCAATGGAAAGGGCTGTTTACTCAGGTCCGTGAGTGGCGGCCGCCATGTTGGCTGGGCTAATTTGCATACAGCCGCTCTGATTGGCTGGTGGGCGTGGCTTACCCTGTCTCGGAGAAACGGTTAATTTTAATATTTCGCTTTTATTAGTTTAGATGCTCAAGTTAACATCATGTTTGAGAAAACAAAAAAAAATGTATATTTTTCTTTAAAACTGTAAATCAGGAATCTATACCCAATAGTGTTATTATTTTTATTATTAATATTCAGTATATATACTTCTTAAAGTTTCATACATATTTTTTAAGCTTCACACTAGTCCTCTGAGGGAGAATTACTGCATTTTTTGCACATAAAAAAATGAAAGTGAAATTGAGTAGGCATAAACCAACTTTAATAACTAAAAGAATTATGCTGAGCCTGGAAATGCATGATGTGTAGGTCCTCATGCCCCATCTCTGATGAATCTCGGAGTGATTGTCAATACAAAATACAGTATTACTAAAATATAGATGTAAAGGAATCTATCTCGCCTTCCACTGCCCCCGTGTTACCAAAAATATTTATATGCATTTAAGGTTTCTCTTATGAGTAAACTCTTTTAATTCTCCATTTGAATTTACTACATGAAGCCTGTTCTCTATAAGATTTCAATAGTTTATTTTGTTTTCTTCCAATAAAAAGCATTTCAAAGTCATCAGCTGTTTTATCTCAATATGTATCTTACTAAATAATACATTTTTAAATTTATTATATACTCCTGGACTTCAGAATTCCCTTCTTCCCAGCAGGAATTCTATGTAACTTCTCAGGTTGGTTGGGTATCATCCTGTGCACCAAATGGTGCTGATAGATTTCTGGTCAGGGCCCATGTCCTGATTGCAGGCTCTGTACCCAGCTGAGGAGATTCAAGAGGCAGCCTATTGGTGTTTCACACTCACGTGGGTGTTTCTCTCTCCTCCTTCTTCCTTCATCTGTCTAAAAAAATCAATAAAAAAGCATATTTTCTAATGATATATCTGATAAGGGTTTAATTTTCAAAATACATAGAACTCATATGGCTCAACAAAAGGAAGACAAACCACCCAATTACAAAATGAGCATAGGGTCTGAAGAGGCACTTCTCCAAAGAGGACATACAGATGGATAACAGACATGTGAAAAAATTCCCAACATCACGAATCATCTGAGAGATGCAAATTTAAACAACCATGAAACATCACCTCGCACTGCCAGAATGGCTACCATCAACAAATCAACAAATGACAAGTGCTGGCGATGATGCAGAGAAAAGGGAACTCTAGTACACTGCAAGTGGGAATGTAGACTGGTGCATACCATGGAAAACAGTATGGAATTTACACAAAAAATTAAATATGGCACTACTGTTTGACCTAGTGATACCACTTCTAGGAATATATCTTAAGAAGCACAAAACACCATTCAGAAAGAATACATGCATCCCTGTATTTATAACAGCGTTATTTACAATAGCTGAACCCCAGAAACAGCCTAAGTGCCCATCACTAGATGAATGAATAGAAATGCTCTGGTACATTTACAGAATGAAATACTACGCAGATGCAAAAAAGAAGGACCTATTACCCTTCGCTGCAATGCAGAAGGATCTTGAGAGTATTATGCCGAGTGAAATAAGCCAGTCAAAGAAAGATCAATATCACATACTCTCACTTATACGTGGAATCTAATGAGCATAATAGTTTCAGAGACATAGAGGCATGGAACAGACTGACATAGCTCAGAGGGGAAGGTGGGGAGAAGGAAGAGATTAACCAAAGAACTCATGTCCATACATGCATAGTCAATGGCGTGATGAAGGCCTAGGGTGGGGGAGGGACTGGGAAGAAGGAGAAAAATGCAGGGGGTGAGAAATTGGGGGATATCTGTAATACCATCAACAATAAAAAGAAAATTTTTAGAATCAATACATTTTTTTAAAACAAAAGGAAAGAAATAGTGATGGAAGTAGGCACTATCTTCTTTCTCAATTGTTTTATAAGAAAGAACCTGAATATTGAATCTAAAAGATTTCTTGCTTCTCAAAACCCTCAGGATTATCTTGATTTCTAGAAAGCTTTTAACTGTAGCCAACGTGGGATAAAAGGGACAAAAATGTATTATATTTATGCTAAATAATATTTATTATTTTTTGCATCTCCAAAAAAACCATTCTTGAACAAGATAATAAACTGAAAATGTTAAATCCAAATACCAACATTTATCAAGAAACAAACACACACACACACACTGCTAAAAATAAAGAAAGTAGGCATGGAAAAGGCAAAACTGATTTAAATAAAAAGGTCATCCTGCATTTCACAGTAGGAGATACTGAATGTCTTTGGCTTAATGAAAAGAAGAAGATATGGTTTGAAAGTACAGTTTGATGGCAATTTAACATCTAATTAAAAACAGGGCTGCAATATGGAACCTAACTTAGCAGCTCGGTGATGGTTCAGTTTTTACCAGCTCAGCAAGACTGAAGTCATGCTCTGTGATTAAAACTATAGCTCTTGCATGCGGGCTGTTAATTGTATACATGTTAATAAGGATCAAATATGTCCTGGTGAGAACTTCAATTTAACCTAAATTCACTTTGCTCTAGCTAGAGAAATTACTAAGTTTTCCTCTCTATGTATGTTGAGCAATTCTAAATTTATTTTAAAGGACATAGATATTTTAATGAACAGTTGTGCAACTTTCAGGGCGGGAAGCAAAAACTTAGAGTACTTGAATAAAAATGGTAATTTATCTCCATATAGAATTTTTAAACCTTGAGGCTCCTCATACATTAAACAATTATTTTATCAACAAATACATTTGTACTTAAATATATGGTGAGTAATGTATGAGTTCCCAAATTAACATCTACCCATTGATAAAATATTGTTTTCATAAATTATTTTAAAACTCTGTAAGAACCATTCAGTGTAAGCTAAAAACAAAATAGCCTGGACTAGTAATTAGCCGATGAGAGAGAGTTAGCTACATGCACTTTAACATTTAGGTCATCTCCAAATAGAAAGAAAACACAAACAGGGAGAAAGTCTCAGGGGCAAAGGTCAAAAGGACAAAAAAAATAAATGCCATTTCTTCTATAGACTGTGACTACCTCAAGGATCTGATGTGCTATTACATTTTTACTTGCTTGTTTTGTGCTTTAAGAGTTTTATTATTTCTGTGTGGTTACATTAGGTGTCATCTATATTTGGATGTTAGAGAGTGGGTCAGGAATAAGTGTCATGATAAGCAGATGAAATAATGTAAGAGATTATGAAAAACATATATAGCTCCTTGGGTGTGAAATAGAAATGTCACCTGCTAGCTCAGCAGAAGTCCCTATAGGACACACTTTCCTTAGGCAGAAGGAAACTGACGAACTCCAGTTATACACTGCTGGGTAGATTAGCAACACACAACTTGGGCAAGTCCACCCCTGATCATGTGTCTCTCATGTCATATCAGACTGCTCTCTGACCTGAAACCTAGTCTGTAATTTATTTAGTCCTGGTAATTGTTTTTTCCATTTTTTCTTCCTGTCAGAATCCTTCCTATGAGACTTTTCCTAGATTTCTGGCTTTAGAACTAGACCTACCCAAATTTGGCCAAATCTTCATTCTCATCCCAGAAAGTTAGATGCCCTGTGATTGAACATTAATACAATGGACAGATAACATCTGCTATCTCAGGTGGCTATTATCAGGAGTTGTGCAAATATTTATTTTTCCTGATTTTTGCAACCTCATCAATTCTATGTAGGCAAATCGGTGCCAAGCCATCTTACCTGAATACCCTCCACCTACTCCCATCCCTCAGAGGCTAGACCTGAATTAAATACTTCACCACGGCTTAGATATCATTAAAGATAAACATTGGATGGAGCTTTTGCTAAAGGAAACTAACTATCAATGAGATGGTCCTGTTTTTTTACCTTCACATTTTTAATTTTTATGAAAGACCATTTAATATATCGTGATCTCCCTCCCCCAAATCACAATCTTCCTAATGATGTAGTTATCCATGGATAGATGACATTCCTAATAAGACACAGAAGCTGTCTCAACTCTTTGAGTTCTATTCAGTACATATACTTTATGCTATGTTAAAATGTATATCCCTGGATATATAGGGCTCATTATCTGACCTCACAATGGTCTTTATCCACTTTTCTTCTCTTTTCTAAATTAAGCAGAAAACACCCCAAGTTTGAGAGTTTCCTTTTGTGTAAGTATGTCACTTATCTCCCTTGACCTCATTTCTTTATTTAAATACATACTGCAGTCTAATGCAGAGTCACAGCTTCGATTACAAATGCCTTCCAGTCCTATTGTAAACAAGGTGAAAACAAACAAACAAAAAAGCACTTGCATATATTCTAGCTGACAGTTATTTGGGATGAGTTTAGACGGTTATTAAGAGGTCTTTCAAATAAAAGACGTGACAAAAAGCTAATGCCTTTAAAACATACTATCCTTTGGCATATAAAACTCCTTATCTAGAATGATCAACGCTTAATTGCATTTGCTTTTAAATGCAATTTAAATATACTTCTCTGCCAAGTATATTCCACTACACTGAAAATACAAACACAGCTTTGGAAAGACATCAAGTCACATATTATTCATATTACTCTGTATTCTGATGAAAACATACGATGTTCTAGATTTTTAGGGTTTTAAATTTTTTAAAAATTAGATGGACCAAAGGGATGGAGCCCTGATGATCTGCTGTAGCAATACCCAGAGCATCGCTAGAGGTTCCTATGGCTTCAGCACGGACTGAGTTTTGTCCTGGGCATTACACTGAATGTTTGTTTCTCCCTGGGTGAGGTTTCTGGACCTAGATTCTTATTTTCTTTTTACTGCCTGAAAGAGTTTTACTATTATCAAGTGGTTGCACAGGCCTAAATCTTAGGCTCATCAATTATGCATTACTAAAAGAAGAGATTGTTGAAAGTGTAATTGGAGACTGTGGCTGCTTATCTCCATTTCTCATAACAGGGGAGAAAGTAAAGACATTTGCTTCTGGTTCATCTAAATTATCCAGACCAAAGATTTTAAGTAACACTCCCCAACGTTCAAGTTTTTTGTTTGTTTGTTTGATTGTTTTTTGTTTTTTAATATCTCAAAGCGTCTTTAATGTGTCTGCCCGGAGTAGTTCACTCCTTTCAGTGTTTGGGTTCCACACACAACCTGCTCCAGTAAAAGAGCCCAGGAGACTCTAACTCTCCACTGAGGGGCCAGGGAAAGAGACAAAGAAGCTGCTGTGGATTAATGAGTCCCTAGGACAACTAGCTTAATAAGAGGAAGTGGATTGACCTTGGAAGAAACCTTGGTTCATACCAACTATTTAATTTGACATAACTTAGTTAAACTAAATATTTTCTTGAATGTCTCTCCCAATTTAATTACATAAAGTGAATTTTTAGTTTAGAAGGTCAAAGGCTTTTCAGGTCCTTTAAAAAATATATACTTCTGTTTTTTCACCTACTGATACAATGACAATACCAAGTAAAGCTATCCAGCAAATGTGGCTACATGCTATAAACAGATGGTAACTTCAAAAAAAAAGAGACATTAACCAAGCAGCTCCTCCAAAGGATGAGTTTCAATAGACTAGCCACAGGCCACAGGCCACAGAATAGTTCATTCCTATAATGAACCCTGGGATGACAGCGTCCTGTACATGAATGAACTAGGGCTGCCATAACCAAGTCCCACAAACCAGACGGCTGACAGAAACTGAAACTTATTCTCTCACATTTCTGGAGGCTTGAAGGCAAGGAGAGTATTGGTTCCTTCTCGGCAACTCAGAGGGAGAATCTAATCCATGTCTCTCTCGCCCAGCTCCTAGTACCTTCAGAGGTCCCTTGGCTCGTGGCAGCCTATCTCCAATCTCCGCCTCTGTCATCACAGGGCATTCTTGTATGTCTGCCTCTTTCTCGTCTTCTTGAAAGGACGCCAGTCATATTGGATTAGGGCTCATCCTAAACCAGCACGACCTCATCTTTAACTTGATTATATTTACAAAGACTCTATTTCACATAGGGTCACCTATAGAAGCATTGGGGGTTAGGACATTAACCTATCCTTTGGGAGGATGCAATTAAACATAGTACACTGACCCTTACTTTACAAATGACTTAAAATCTAATAATTAGAGTCTCATTAACACAAAATGGTTATCTCTAGAAATAACACTTAGAAGACTATATGTGACTGTACTTATTTTCTTCCTAATGTTTTCAATTTAAAATGAGCAAGGGAGCCCAGTCTGCATAGCTCAGTGGTTGAGCATCGACCTATGAACCAGATGACATGGTTCAATTTCCAGGCGGGCTTGATCCTCAGTGTGGGGCCTGCAGGAGGCAGCCAATCAATGATTATCTCTCATTATTGATGTTTCTATCTCTCTCTCTCTCTTCCTTCCTGAAAGAAATCAATAAAAATCAATAAAAATATATTTTAAAAATCAAAAATATATTTTAAAAATAAATAAATGAATAAAATAAAATGAGCAAGGAATAAAATTTTATGCATAAGCTCCTGCCTCCATTGACTAAAAATATACTCAAAAGCTACACTGCATAGTATATAATTAGTTTTGAAATGTAAGAAGTGAAAATCTGTATGTTCGTTAGTTCTGTTTTTGATAGGGATTCTTAACATTTTAGAATACAAGATTTTAAATACAGTTTAAATGTTTGAGATACATTTTTAAAAATATGTGAACAGTCTATATACAACACAACGTTGAATACTTAAGATGCCTTGAGCCTAAATGATAGCCCCAGAGTTTTCCAGCCTCTCCTCTTCCCTTATCTCTTTATTAACTATCTCTTGGAAGTCTTCAGGGCTTAAGTTATATGTTAATCTGCAAAAATTACCTTTGGCTTTAGGTTAATTATATTTTCCAAGTTTGCAGAGCTAATCATTAATACAGCTCAGACTAAAGCCCAGTACTAATTCTCAAGCCCACATTTTCCTAAAACTATGCTGCCTCTTACCTTACATTAAAGGTCACTATGAAATTTTAAACATGTTGTCACCTTTCTTGCTTTCAAATTTGTTTTAATTCCTAAATACAACCCACCTCATTGCAGCATGGCAGTAATGAGCTCATTTTTAGAATGCTGAATAAAATTATAGGTGATAACTTGGAGTACAGTATAATAGCAAGACACAGTACTATGTGATTAATGACACGAGTGCTAGTTCTAGATGTGCAACTTAATTTCAATGGTGACATTATAATTACTTAATATATTTGGGCAAGTCCCTTAATTATTAAGTGACATCCCATTCTTCTAATAATATACAATTTTGTTAGTTTCCAATTAAAATGAGAAAACTGAAAAACATTATAGACATAATACTTATGAAGATTTGGTCAGCAATATATATGATTAGATAAAGTGTTTTAAAATAAGTTTGATAAAACTGCTAACAAATATTTCCCCAAATGGTTTTCTGAAATATGACTTTTGAACGTTTCTCTTAAAAATTAAATTCATTCTTCCAGTGACAAATTACTGCTTTTTAAAAAATGACAGAAATGAAAATTATTGGCAGAATTGTGTTATAATGTCCACATTTATATTCAGAGATTTAACCTTTCACATGTGATCCAAAGGACTTGCAGAGCACTGGAAAGATGAAACTTAAAGGCTAAAACATAGACATCACTCTTTGCCACCTCCTAATTTTAGAGGTCAGAAATTAGAAACCCAAAGAATTTGATTAAATGATCTGTACAAAGTTACTGTGAGTGAGAAGAAATCAGTCATTTCTCTAATGTCACGGGCAGTTTCCTCATGACTTGAAATTGCAATGAATGATCATGGATACACCCAGGCCCTCTGGTCTAAATGCTGGTCTAGGGCATGACTCAAAGGACATGTCTGAGGAGCCTCAGAATTAGGAATGAAATGAGATAAATAAACTCTGTTTCTTATTCCAAATAAGCTCAGGAGGGAAATTAATTTCCCCCACTGAATCACAGTTTTACTGCTTTTTGTAATGGGAACAATAATTAGCAAACAAACATGGGAGCAAAGTAAAAGCAGTAAAAGTAGGAGTTGATGTGATAATTGAGTGGAATAATAACTGAATGCTCATGGTAGACAGTCGATGTTCAACAACTTTGACAACTGTTCTTGTTAATTTTTTAGACTCATGAAAATTATGTCCTAACAAAATAAGCTAAAAATGTAGGTTATTTTGCAATCAAAACATTATTAGGAAATTACTCATAAATTAACAGAGACCACATAATATCTTGGAAGGCAACAGGACCAGTATCTAGAAGATCTGAATTCTAATCTCAATTGCATTTGTATTTGTGTCACCCGAGCAAATCAAAACCCAAATTATTCCCAGTTTCTTCATATATCCGAATTAGCAACAGTCTTATTCCACTTAAAATTTTTGAAAGATTTTTCTGTGAAGGTCAAATGAAACGATTCTTGTGGAAATGCTAGGAAAATGATCTATATAGAAGCCAAAGTACTGTCAATAAAGGGTAAATGAAAATTGTAATTTACATGTAGTTAAATATAATTTCCTAATAACACTGCATAAAACGCACAAGCTCGTCTGCTTGTATTTGAGTGAGACAAAAGCATACGAAAAACTCCATTCTTCTGCTCATGAGACTTGTATTCAGCCCTTTACTTAGCCATGTCAAGTGTAGTAATAAATAACAGATAATGCAATGTAACTGCTGCTTATAGAACACTGAATTAAGAGAACAAAAACAGGAAATAGAATAAGAAGTCATGTAACAATTTTTTTAACATCAGTTAGAAACAGATCTGGGTCAGATGCATTCGTATGTTGGAGAGTTTGGGAAAAGTAGAAAGTCCAGGGGTCCCAGCACACCTTGCTGAGGCAGTGGGTAGGGTATGGGCTACCACGTTTGTACATAAAATATTCCACAGTTAAGTCTGATGAGTGGCCTGATTCAAATACCCCGATTTACCAATATGTCTACTTAGTACATGGGAAGAAAAGTAATCCATGTAATGCTTTTTTTTTTTAAACCTTACCACAGAAATTTTTTCCACTGATATATTAGAGGATGGAAGGGAGGGAAAAAGGAGAGAGAGAAAAAGACATGATGTGAGAGAGACACATCAGTTGGTTGCATCCTGCTCTTACCCGCTACTGGGCCGGGGACAGAACCTGCAAGGAGATACCTGCCCTTGACTGGAAATGGAACTGGTGACCCTTCACTCTGTAGGCTGACACTCTAACCACGGAGCCAAACCAGCCAGGGTTCCATATTACTATTATCTATACTTAAATGACCCTCCATAAAGTAAAACTATAAATTGTTAAGATTAAAATAATGCATTATATCGTCAAAAATAATCAAGTGGTTCTGAATATGGCAACAGAATTTCTAGAAAAAATAGAAAGAGTAACTAAGTTTATCTACAGATGCTTTATCAGGGTTACAGGTCAAAATATCAAAGGACAAATAAATTATGCAAATAAGTGGTGTGAGGATGTGGAACAACAGGAATTCTCATCAATTGCTGTTGGAAATGCAAAACGGAGAGCCACTTTGAAAGATAGTTTGGTGCTTTCTTGCAAAATTAAACATACTCTTTCTATATGATCCAGCAATCAGACTTCTACCCAAAGGAGTTGAACATTTAGGCCCACACAAAATCTTGCACATGGGTGTTTATAGCAGCTTTACACAGAATCCTCAAAACTGGGGAGCAACCAAGATGTTCTTCAGCAGGTGAGTGGAAATACTGTGGAGCATCCAGATAAGGGCTAAAAAGATAAAAGCTAGCATGTCTTGAAATGACCTGGAATAAATTCCTACTTTTAAGTGAAAGGAGCCAGTCTGAGAAGGCTGTACACTGTTTGAGTCCAACTGTATGACATTCTGGAAAAGGCAGTAACGAGACACAATAAAAACATCAGTTGTTTCCAGGGGTTAGGGGAAAGGAGGAGGGATAGACAGAGCAGAGGATTTTTAGGGTAGTGAATATACTGCATATGACACTACAATGCCAAAAAAATGTTCTTATTATACATTTGTCCAAACCTGGAGAACAAGCATATCAAACTTGCAGCCTGCAACAAATATTTTTGCGGCCCAGCCAATATTACAGTATATAAGAAATGTTTCAATAAAAATTTTGTAACTTAATTTTTACAATATTCTGTTATACATAATTATTAATAACAAACTACAATGTTCACTAATGACTGATTACTAATTGTGTTGCATTCACTTCCCTTATGGGCCTTACATGTACAGGCACCACCATTTCTCTCCACTCATACTACCATGTTTCCTCGAAAGTAAGACATCCCCCCAAAATAAGACCTACTTATAGTTTTGCCTCTCGCTGAAATGTAAGGCACCCCCCCAAAAAATAAGACCTCCCCGATAATAAGACCTCCCTGGACATAAGGCCTCCTGATAATAAGCCATCCACAAACATAAGGCCTCCCCGATAATAAGGCCTCCCAATGCTACCGTAAGTCTGGACTCTGGACGTAGCAGCGGCGGGCGCTGCCACGCAGCTCACTGTTGGCAGCAGCGTAGCCAGAGCACACAGGAAGTGCGAGGTCTCTTTTAATCAGAGAGCCCTCGCTGCCGCCAGGACAAGCTGCCGCCTGCTGCTCGCTCTGCCCTGATGGAGTCTGGCTGACTCACAGTTAGACAGCGAGTCGCGCGGGGCAGGAGTCAGGCACATTGTGTGGACACACAGGTTATACATTTCCTTTTTTTTTTTGGTTCAACAATAAATGTGTACCGTATTCTTCTTCATGGAAAAATAAGACATCCCCTGAAAATAAGACCTGGCGCATCTTTGGGAGCAAAAATTAATATAAGACACTGTCTTATTTTCAGGGATACAGGGTAGCAGAGAATATTTTAGCAGCAGATTGCCACCTCATTAGTCTTATACTCACTTGTTTGGCGTGCGCAACAGGAAACATTTTGCTTTCAGAGAACAAGAAAAATAGATTTATTTGCGTTACGTTTATTAATTTGTGCAGTTATTCAGTGTCTGGTAAGTTAATGTTCAAGAAAAAATACTAATTTTTATTAAGATGTTCTATTATTTCATGTTAACGTTTACTCATTTATTTCAGTCCTTTGTATTCAGCATGTCTCTATGGAAATAAATCTATGTTTCTATGAAAATTGAAGCTTTTGTTTTTTGTGGCCCACATAAACTTAAAGCTTGTGTATCTGGCCCATGTTAGCCTTTGAGTTTGACATGCTTGCTGTAGAAGGTACAACACTAAGAATGAACCATAACGTATGCTGTGAACTTTGGGTGGTTATAATGTGCCAATGTAGGTTCATCAATTATAACAAAGCAGAGGCTCAATGCCTGACATTCATGCACTGGGACGGGGGTGGGGTGGGGTGGGGGGGGCTACAGCCCGGCCTGCACACTCTGCAGGGCCTAGGCCAGCAGGTGGACATCCCCCAAGGGGTCCTTAGCACTGCCAGGAAGGCGAGAGAGGCTCCCACCACCACCGCTGCACTCGCCAGCTGTGAGCCTGGCTTCTGGCTGAGAGGCACTCCCCCTGTGGGAGTGCACTGACCACCAGGGGGCAGCTTCTGCATTGAGCATCTTCCCCCTGGTGCTCAGTGCACATCATAGCAACCAGCTGTTCCACTGGTCAATTTGCATATTAACCTTTTATTATATAGGATGTCCCATTCTGTTGGGGAATGCTGATAATGAGGGAAACTATGCATATGTAGGGGAAAAGGGTATATGGAAACTTCCTGTAACTTCCATTCCATTTTGCTGTAAACTAAAAATAAAAACAAGAGGTCAATTTTTTTTTCACCCTCACCAAGGCTATTTCCTGCATTGATTTATAGGGAGAGCAGAAGGGAGGCAGGAGGGGGAGAGAAAGAGGAGAAACACCCATGTGAGAGAGACACCCACTGGCTCTCACACGTGGGATCCGTAACTGACGTCTATGCCCTTGATCGGGAATCGAACCCGTGACCCTTTAGTCCCTGGGCTCATGCTCTAACCACCGAGGAAACTAGCCAGGGCCAAGATATCTCTATTTTTAAAAAATGAACACGCTACTGAACCTTGTTCAAAGAACTATCTTTTTTTTATTTACTTTCCCCAACACCATTTATTCCTGCTATGACCTCATCCATCTCCACCCCCACCCCCACAGTCACCAGTTGCTGATGTCCATGAGTTCTCTTTCTTTTATTATTTGCTCAATCCCTCTACCTTCCCAAATTCCCACTCCCACCCCCTAGAGCTGTCTGCCTGATCACTATCTATGACTCATGTGGGATTTAATAAACAAACTGAACTACCAAGCAAAATAAAGACAGACTCATAAATAAAGGAATATCTTTATGTGTAAGCTTTCTTATTTGATTTAAAAAGAGAAATGTCAAGGCATTACAGGTGAAACACTGATAAATCTTTTTTAATACCACCATCAGGCAAGAAAATTTTTCTGTCAGATTATTTAAAATAAAAAAAAGAAAAGTAATTATAATAGGGGGTCCTAATATTATTATTTTAAAAAATCTGTCCTTTACGTTATAGAGAACTGGTTTTATATTAACAATTGAAAAAGCTAGAAAACAGAGCCTGGTTTATTCCCTCCAAGACTGGTATTCTGTTTTAGCGCACCATGCTGTGCTACGTGGAAGACTAATACGTTTCATTGTGTAAATTATAAGATTGGAATATCACCTGCTTAACATCAGGACCCGTTTGTTCCATCCAATGTCTCGAGCATTACAAATTTCTCTAAATTTGTCAAGGAAGGTAATTTTTCATATAAACTCTCAAAATAATTATCATGTCAGAATATTGAGCATAACAATTCCCATGACCACCTTGGTTATTAAAATACTAGGGGCCCGGTGCACAAAAATTTGTGCACTCGGGGTGGAGGGAGTCCCTCAGCCCGGCCTGTGCCCTCTCACAGTCTGGGACCCCTCAGTGGATGTCCTATGATGGCCCCAGTCTGCCAGGCGCCTTTTGTGTGTGTGTGTGTGTGTGTGTATGTGTGTGTGTCACCACTGGGGACCTGCCCCCAGCCGCATC
>PVJC01046863.1:0-13137 GCA_004026665.1 Murina feae
ATCATAGGCACTTAAAAGGCTTTATAAATTAAATTGGATTGCAACTGATATTAGCATATTCATGTATTTTAGTTGTTAATTGTGCATTTCTTCAGTATATGTTTGTTGAATGACTCAAGCATGACAATTAAAATAATTTCAAGCCAGACAGGGACATCTGCACGAATGCATTGAAGTAGAATTCAGTGTAGAAGAATGCCATGTCGAGATGGTGGACCTGTGATAACTTCATTTCTTGCTGTGCTTTTTCAGTGCTCTTCTAGTTCCTCCTGCTTCTATTTTTATTACTCATTCAAGCTTTGGTCTCTTTTAGGCTGTACATTGATTGTTATGGAAAGCCATGCAAAACAATGTATTCCAGTACTTTTTTTTTTCCTTTTCATAGTACTCTGGTCTTAGTTTTCTTTTCCTTCTTGGCCATAATAGCAACTATTGATTCCTTCAGCATTTCTACCTTTTCCTTTCTTGCTTCACTATTGAAAATGGTCACTTATTCACATCCTAGAGGCCTGATGCATGAAATTCATGCAAGAGAAGGCCTTCCTTCCCCTGGCTGCTGGCACTGGCTTCCTTCTGGCACCTGGGACCCAAGCTTCTCTTGCAGCCACAGCTTTGTCTGAAAGGTTGTCTGGAAGGATGTCCAGTAATTAGCATATTATGCTTTTATTATTATATATTTCAGCACATAAGGGGTTAGAGATTTAGGATTTTGCTGTGAATAAGTGTAGTCAAAGAGAAAAAAATGTTAACCCAAGAAGAAAATTCAGAAAAATTCAATGGGGACAGACACAAAGGTCATCTTTGCATTTCTTCTGGGATAATAACTTTGTTGTACCATTACATTTATGCTCTCATAGATATCTATTTTTATTATGATATTTAATACATAACACAAAATTTATCATTTTAACCATTTCTGTGTATAGTTTGTGGCATGAAGTATATTTACATTGTTATGCAACCATCTCCAGAGTCTCTTTTCTAAATAATGTTATGTACTCATTTAAATACTATATCACCCCTCACTCCAGCCTCTCGTAACCACCCTCCTACTGTCTTTACGAATTTGACTATGCTGTGTAGCTCATATAGATGAAATCATATAGGATTTGTCCTTTTGTGATTGGCTTGTTTTACTTAGCATAATGTTTTCAGGTGTTTTTTTTTTTTAATATATTTTATTGATTTTTTTTTTCACAGACAGGAAGGGAGAGGAATAGAGAGTCAGAAACATCAATGAGAGAGAAACATCGATCAGTGGCCTCCTGCACACCCCCAACTGGGGATGTGCCCACAACCAAGGCACATGCCCTTGACTGGAATCGAACCTGGGACCCTTCAGTCCGCAGGCCGATGCTCTATCCCCTGAGCCAAACCAGTTAGGGCTGTTTTCAGGTTTTATCCATGTTGTATTATGTCTCAGAATGTTCTTTTTTTAAAGTTGAATAATATAATCCATTTCATATACATACCACATTTTGTTTATTCATTCATTTATCAATGGACACTTAGGTTGCTTCCTCCTTTTGGCTATTATGACTAACATTTGGTATACAAATATCTGTTCAGTTCTTGCTTACACCTATTTTGGGTATATATCCAGAAGTGGAATTGCTAGATTGTCTAGTAATTCTGTTTAATTTTTTGAGGCATCACCATATATTTTTACAGAGGGACTACAATAGTTTATATTAGTTTTTTAAATATATTTTTATTGATTTCAGAGTGGAAGGAAGAGGGAGAGAGATAGAAACATCAATGATGAGAAAGAATCATTGATCGGCTGCCTCCTGCATACCCCACACTGGAGATCAAGCCTGCAACCCGGGCATGTGCCCTTGGCTGGAATCAAACCTAGGACCTTCCACTCCGCAGTCCGACACTGTATCCCCTGAACCAAACCAGCTAGGGCAACATTTTATATTCTTAAACAACAATGCACAAGAGGTCCTGCAAACACTTGTGTTCCCCTTTACTTGTTTTGTTTTTTAAATAATAGCCATCCTAATGGATGTGGGATGGTATCTCATTGTGGTCTCATGGATAGTTCTGATGGTGACACCAAATACCACTCTTTTTTCAGACTTCCACTTCTTTCACTTTATTCCACGAAGGCTTCTTTTTTAAAAAAATATATATTTTATTGATTTTTTACAGAAAGAAAGGGAGAGGGATAGAGAGTCAGAAACATCAATGAGAGAGAAACATTGATCAGCTGCCTCCTGCACATCCCCTACTGGGGATGAGCCCGCAACCAAGGTACCTGCCCTTGACCAGAATTGAACCTGGGACCCTTCAGTCCACAGGTCGATGCCCTATCCACTGAGCCAAACCGGTTAGGGCCATTAAGGCTTCTTTTCCAGGGATGTCATCTGAAGAGTCATGTATAGCTGAATAATAGACATCCTTTGTGATCAAAAACTTACTTAAATTTGTGAGACCTCCATATTGATGTTGTGCATTAAAGTTGGGCTCCTCCTCCCTCACCAAGGCAGGGTAGGAAATTTCCTCATACTTCTTTTCATCTATGACAATATTTGACATTAGTTCAGATGTGGATCTACCTAGCAGCAAGAATCCACCTGTTTTTATTCAACCATTTATTGATTCATGCCTCCATGCCTTAGTTAAAGTTATTATACACCTGTATTCTACTTTAAGCTTCTGGCAATTTGTATTATTCTCTTTATTATAGTAATTACGGATATACACTAATAAAATACTTGGACTGTTTCCCACTGATTTCTTGTCCAGGTTAGTTCTCTGAATATTTTTTCTAGGAGGTCCAAGTTGTTTTTTTTTTAATTTTGTTTTATTGCTTAAAGTATTACAAAGAGTATTACATATGTCTCCTTTTCCACCCCTTGACCTTCCCCCAGCCTCCTCTAACCCCCAATGTCTTGTGTCCATTGATTATGCTTATATGCATGCATACAAGTCCTTCAGTTGATCTCTTAACTCCCCAACCCTCCTCAGCCTTCCTGCTGTAGTTTGACAGTCTGTTCGATGCTGCTCTGCTTCTATATCTATTTTTGTTCATCAGTTTATTTTACACCAGTCCCTTTAGCATTTCTTGCATTGCTTTGTGGTGATAAACTCCTTTAGCCTTTGTGTTGCTTTTTTTCATCTGTGAAGCTTCTTATTTCCCCTTCAATTTTGAATGATAGCCTTGCTAGATAGAGTAATCTTGGATTCAGTCCCTTGCTTTGCATCACTTTGTAAATTTCTGTCTATTCTTTTCTGGCCTGATGTGTTTCTGTTGAGAAATCATTTGATAATCTAATGGGAGATCCCTTGCATGTAACTTTCTGTCTCTCTCTTGCAGCCTTTAAGAAGGTCCAAGTTTTTGGGGGTACTTTGCATTGTCTCTTTATCTAAGAAATGAATGTTCACTCTATATATCGTTCAAGACAGCATTTCAAAGTAGGACCCAATACTTTAAAAAATCTATTTGCATAGCAGAAAGTAGGTACTTATATTCCACTTAGAAGTGGAAACTATTCATGTCTTTCTTATAGTGTAACATATTATGAGCTAAGGATGCTTAATAAAGTACTAAATAATCTATAATAATAAAAGTGTACTATGCAAATTGACTGAACAGCCGAATAGCAGAAGGACTGTCCATGACCATGCTATGACATGCACTGGCACCAGGCCAGCCAAGGTGGGCACCATGCAATTGGTTGGGGGGCCCACCATCACCTTATGATCACCCCACAGAGGGAGGTCCAGGTGGGGTGGTCAATTAGGGGGCTCCACAGAACTAGGGAACAGGAGGTTGTGGCAATGGACATGGACAGCGCCAGGCCAAGGCAGGTGTGTGTGTGTATGGGGGCAGGGCTGTAAAGCAGCAGGGGCTAGGAGGCAGCTGAGGCTGCCTACCCTTGCACGAATTTTATGCATCAGGCCTCTAGTATAATATATGAGAAAGAAAATTGGGATCGGCAAACCCAATTCCCTAGTTCCTATAACCATTTTTATTTGACCTTTATATTATTACTAGTGACCCCGTGCATGGATTCATACACATTGCAAGGAAATTAATTAAAAAGTGGCCAGCGGTGTGGGATTGGGCGAGATGGGCCAGATGAGCCAGACACACCCTGGAGCCAACCTCCGGTGGTCCCTCTCCACTAGATTCACCTGGGGCAGCACAAAGGCAGAGTGAATGGGGTCCTCTGGCAGGTGGGGTCCCTCAGACTGGCCTGCAGGGATTGGGCCAAAACTGGCTCTCTGACACCCCCTGAGGGGACCTGGAGTGTGAGAGAGCATTCTGTAAAGTTGCTGTTGCACAGGGTGTGGAACACAAATGCAAGTGAGCAGTAAACTAGGTTCAGGGCCAACAGTGCCCCAGCAACAACATAGCCCATGGCCAAAGGTAGAATCGCGCAGTCCTGCAAGGAATCGGGCTCCCTCCTCTCTGGTTTCAGGGTGCGTCACCTGAGAACCACTGCTGCCATGTCACTGCAGCTCAGCAACTCTTGTGTTTAGTGTCTGCCCCCGGGTGGTTAGTGTGCATCATAGCAACAGCTCAGACGAGTGGAAGGACACTTAGCATATTAGCCTTTTATATAGCTAGACTATAATGACATTCCTTCCTCCCTTCCTCCCTTCCTTCCTTCCTTCCTTCCTTCCTTCCTTCCTTCCTTCCTTCCTTCCTTCCACAAGAGAAAACAAAGTTGACTGAGAATTACCACAAGCAATGTTTTGTTGTTGTTAGATTTCAGGGTAAGAACTAAATGGAAGGTGTCATAACTTTGTATCAGGTATCTCCCCTAATAAATGTTGTTTTTTCCACCGAGCTTTGTTTTCAGGAAATCATTGCTGTTTCTCATTATAGAAATATTTCCATGTGTAATTAATTTAAATACAAAAGAAACAGGCTTAAGATGCAAAAGACAATAAACTTCCACCCAAACTTATTTAACCGCAGACCAAAGGCATATTTTGGGTTTGGTCTTTGTTTGATGATCACATGAGTTATCTTTATTTGTGTTTTACGTGGTGTATTTTCAGTGCCTGGGGAGACATGATGTACATTGTAAAATAATGCAATAAGATAATTGAACATATTTCCCTTGCCTCTGGGCATATTTATACTTACATACACAGTCACATTAAAAGGGCTGAGAATGCAGCAACCTTGGCTATAAGTGATTATGGTGACAGTGCTGGCATGCCAGGGCTGCTGTCACACTAAAGCAGACTGAGCGTCCTAGTGGGATGGATTGCCCTAGAGTGAGCTGAGAAGTCAGTGCAGCTCCTACAGAGAAAGCCTGTTGGACTTAAGAGAAAAAGGCCCGTGGAACAAAACCAACTCACATCTAATCCTTTGCCATCAGAATTTTTATTGAAAAAAGCAAAATTAGTGACAAACAGAGATGTTCTGAGTCTAGAATCAAGGAACAAATGCAGCCACAGGCATTCTATTGGTTCTCAGCGAAACAAACTTGGCTGCTTACGTTTGTTCTGAACTCTTACCTGAGAAAAGTGGTTCAAAAACTGATACTCTTTACTTGGGAAACCTGGTTAAGTAAAATGAAATAGGTCTTGAATCAGAGTGCTAGAAGCAAGTTTAATGTGATTTGAGAGTCAGAGTTTGGGATTTGGAGCTTCAAATTAAAGCAAGTGCTTTTGAAGACAACATTGGAAACTTGAAAGAGTACATCAGAAGCAGAAGTGGGAAACTCTCGACTTCCTAGTGTCTCTACTTAAATTACAAATAGACCCTGAAATAGGGTGCTCTCTACTGTATCTGCATGATGGCAAACAAAGTGGAATAGATTTTGCTGTCCAGGAGAAGTGACTACAAGAGCTTCCATCAAGAGTGCAAAGGGAACATTGGTTGGGGAGAACGTGCGCTAGATCTAAAGTCTAAAGACCAAGGTCTGAATACCAGTTCCTTCCCTTATAATTTTGAATATAATTTTGGCTATTTTGGAAATGTTACTTCACTGCTTTTGGCCTTAGTTTGCATTTACCTGGAAAATCAAAACATTATATTCTGCCTGAGGATAATGAAAAGATACTCAGTGAACTCTTGCCAAGGATTATCTTTAGGTTAAAGCTGAACTCCTTTTTCAGTGATAACCTTTAAAAAGCCTCTTTTTTTTTTTTTTTTTTTTTTTTTGCAATTGAGGTGGAAGTGTGTTTGGAGACTTGCATCTAATGAATGCAACTGTTTTGTTTTCAACTCGTAATGTACTCCTAGGGTATATTGATAGGTTAGGGTAGAATTAGCCACTACACCAGATAAATCTAAAATTACAATGTCTTTACACAACAGAATTTTATTGCTTGCACAAACAAAAGAGATATTCCCTATTGGTGGGCTGTTCTCCAAGTAATAATTCAAGGACCTGGTTTCTTCATTGCTTTGGTTTCATCATCTTAATACATGACTTCCAACATTGCTATATATGAAGCCATTGAAAAAAGAAAGAATACAGTTGATATGTCAGGGGAGGTTTTTATGAACCAACCTGAAAGTGGCACATATCTCTATGTTCAATTTTCATTGATCAGAACTCAGGTTCATGGCCACACCTCTCTGCCAGGATGGCTGGTGGGTGTAGTTGATTTTTGTGCTGGGAAAAAGATGAAATTGAACAGGTGAACAATTAACCAGTGTCCATTAAAATATAGGGTCAGGCTCTAACTGGTTTGGCTCAGTGGATAGAGCATTGGCCTGCGGACTGAAGGGTCCCAGGTTCGATTCTGGTCAAGGGCATGTACCTTGGTTGTGGGCACATCCCCAGTGGGGAGTGTGCAGGAGGCAGCTGATTGATGTTTCTCTCTCATCAATGTTTCTGGCTCTCTATCCCTCTTCCTTCCTCTCTGTGAAAAATCAATAAAATATATTTTAAAAATAATTTTGGGTCAGAACTACAACTCATAGTCTCTGGTCCATAATGTGGTCATGCTGATCATATTTATTTAGAGTATCATTCATTTAATGAAGATAGAAAGATCAAATGTTTCCAAATCCCCAGAGGAACTAAATTCATATTCAGTAGTAGTGGGCACATGTGTGCTTATGAGATGCACAAGCAGGAAATGACAATGTTTCAGACATCAGATCTTTCCCCTGAGTCTTCTCATAGGGGCTGGGGAGTTGGCTTGACTCTATGTGGGAGAAAGGACCCTGTCCCCCAGGAGTCAACATAAGAATGCTTCAGTGATCATTTGAGTTTGTTCCGGCCAGCAATACTTTCTGGAAAATTGCCACTCTCAGAATGTGGTGAAAAAGCCTGGAAGGAAGCACAGCCCCTACTGATTATTGCCCTGTCTCGCTGAACTTTCCCAGTTCTTTTGGGAGAAATGCAAACCATAAACTCATTTCTATGTGGCTAACAATTTCACGGTCTAACTTTTAAGCAAGAGACATTTTTTTAAATTCTTTTTATTAAGCAAGAGATATTTTAAGCAAGAGTTGGCCTCAGAGTTTAAGTCTTATTAATGAATAAGTGATAATGTGGTTCATGAAGGTTTGTAGATATACTCATAATGGGAGAAGACCATGAACTCAGGGAAATTTTCCCATTGGGTTAGGCTCAAGAATGAAAGGCATCCTATCCTGAATTATAAGCATCTTCAAGTACCACAGAATTGCATTTTAATCAAGATTTTTCTAAACAAATGTAACAGTGTTGACTATAGACATGTAAGCTATGGTCTCCCATACATTTTTATTCCTCAATGCTTTTTAACAAAAAAAATGTGGTCAGAGAATGATTTTATTCACTGAGAACCTTTCAAATTAAATTCATTACCCACTCTTAGTGAGTGACCTTCATGGGCAGCGGTTCATAAACTTTAGTGAAAATTAAAGTCTGTGGAAAAGTGTGTGTTCAAGTTCTAAATTTCTGGTTTCTCATATTCTGCAAGAAATTCAGAGTCAGTCTCAATTAAGGCCCGGAACTCTGGATTTTAATGTGAACCGAACACCCAATAATGAATGTAGCTAGGCTTCACACTTTAGGAAACATAGGCTTAGTTATTTAATACGACTTGCGCATGTTTATGAAAAAGCATGCACAGAGAGTTTTCTGCGACTCTTAACATCATGAACTATCACCTAATTATCATTGTCAAGAAGATGAACGTTTTTTCCAATTATTTAAGTAAGTCAGCAAGAGCACAATATATTTAGATGACAAAGATGAAATAACTTGTGGGCATTGTAAGAGATAATCTGACAGAACCCCAACTATTTGTTGCCTACTGTGTTCCAGGCACTGCACCAGGTGCATTGTGGGGTTGCCCATCAGTATAAATATAGTATGTAAACTCTGACTTGAGAAAATTATCATATTGAACTTGTATTTTATTTATGGGAATTAATAATGGTGACATAAAGTTGTATTCTTATTCATAAAGAGCTAGAAAAGAAGTCCTTCATAATGAAATAATTACTTTCTGAAGGCAGGAATAGTAATTCGATGTGTGAATGGTTTACTGATATTCAAAAAATCCAATCTGAGGGAATTTCCCAAACCAAATATAGATTATTTTTGGCTTTCATGTGACTTCTCTAAATGGAATTTAAAATATCAAAAGTCAATTATAAGAGGATCTCCAGAGGAAGGATTAAATGTGATTTTTTTCTTGCAGCACCTTTGTTTTCTGATTGTTCGACAATTAACACAGATTAGTAAACAAATTAAAGGATCTCATTGTTGCTAAAAAGTTACAGTCAATTCTCATATTCTGAGCAAGATTGATTCATTGGCAAATATGTTGTTTGTATATTAGACCAAGTTTTTAGATGAAGATGACAATTTAAATTCTAGCTCGGTTTGAGGTCAGCTTACAGTGACCTTTGTAACTTTCACTGCGTTGAGCTTCGGCACTGATAAGGCAAATTGAAATTTATTATCTTTCCTTCTATGATGTGATATCTAAGCCTGGAGGAGGCAGGGGAGAAATGGGGCTGCTTTTACTATTTTGGAACTCTAAGTAGCATAATTGAAATTTAATTGACATACAATGAATTATACAAATATAAATGTAAGTTTTAACAAGTTTTAGCTTTCCTGTAGTGATTTTTAACAAAACATTTGTATTAAGCCAAACCTATCCTCATAGCCTTTTCTTCTATACTGCATCCTCTGCTGTGTACATTGCAAAATAATGTCAGATTGTGGGTAAAATAGATATGTGGAGAGGAGTCTCAAAAATTAGCATTATTGATGATTTTGTTTCTACAAAAAAAATAATTCTACATTTGAAATATTGATTTACATAAATATTGTTTAGCACATCTTGTTTGTGAGATAAAAAGTAAGTATCTCCCATTTGCCTATTATGATCATTACCCTAACTCATACATTTGTTTCCACCCAACCATTTGTTCCCTTGATCTTTGCTGCTCCTCTACTACTAACTCCCACCTGGAGTCATCCTCTTCTTTCAAGCTCAGAATCAAAAACTGAACCTCAGTTAACTTTGCTATAGCAGGGCTCTCCTCTTTGAAGTCCACTCTGTATTGGGAGGAAGGAGAAACCTGCAGGGATATACAAAGGTGGGATTAAGAAATACACACATGGGTGTTCAGGCACATGAACATGAATTCCCATGTTTGAGCTCTTTTTTTTTTTTTTGAATTTATATAGTAGAACTGTCACTCAAGATTAAAATTTAATAATAATAGTAATAATTTCAAAATTAGTATTATAATTAAAATTCCAGAGAAAAAGGGTTAAGGGTGGGTACTAAAGTAAAGTTTCAAATACACAATGATGGAAGATGATATGATTTTGGATGGTGGGCACAGAATGCAATATACAGATGTTGTGCTGTAGAAATGTACACTTGAATCTGATAATAATCTTATTAACCAGTTACAACCCAATAAATTTAATTAAAAAAGAAAATTTTTAGTAAACCGAAAGGTCTTTTAATGCTAAGACATTATATTTCTTAAGACAAACAAGCAATAAAACATTGTCTAAAAATTGATTCTATAACATGTTTCAAATGAGAAAATTGATTATTCAGTCTGGTACTGGACTTGAAATATGATTGTTCTTTCCATAAAAGCCACCTTTCATATGTAAGCAACACAAATGACCTTATAATTTTATATTCTATTCTTTTTCTTTTAAAAAATATATTCTATTCTTCTAATTCTTACAACTTAATCCCATTATAGCATAGTGTGAATGACAGTGGTTTATATCATGTCAATGGAATTATCTTTATTCTCAATCCATATTAAATGCAAGTATAAGATTGCAGTTAATACATTTGATAGTTTGGTCATTTTATTGTAAGTTTCTGTTTCCTTTTAGCCAAGCTTTCGGTGAAAGTCAATGATAATAAACAAAGCCCAACCTTGTGTTACAGGTGCTTTATGCACATTTGCATATTTGATCTTTGCAGCAAGCTTGTGAGCTAAGTACAGTTATGCACTGATCAACAATGGAAATACAATCTGTGGGGACATCATAGAATGCACTTACAAAAATCTGATGTACCCCGTATATTTTACATACTTACATATTTAAATTATATAAAAATTATTTTTAAAATAATGTAAAGCACAAATAGCTCTTTGACATCACTAAATCACCGGATGTGTTAACATTTAGTAAGGATTTGAATGAATTTTTTAAGTTTGTTTAAATATCATTTATAAGATCAGTCATATGTGCAAATATAAACGTACACATGTAAAGTCTAAGGGAGAGAAAGGTTAGACATTAATGACAGACTGATTCAAGTTTGGGTTATTTCATTTTGCCTGGTCACAGTAGTTGTCCCTGTTACAAGTTGGCCACAGAGCTGTCATCCTGCAGCTATATTCCACATTCTGAAACCCTCTTCGTTGTCTGGGTGTGTCTGAGTGCACAGACATTCAAAAGAACTCACAAGTGTGACTGCAAGTTGCCTCTGAGTGCATAGTCCTGAAATCTTAATATGCTACTTTTTCCCCCTCCATAAACAATACAAAGAAGTTGACAGGTCTGAAAGGGGCTTATGTGAAAAGATAATTAAGAGCTTTAGAGAGTGTCAAGAGTCAATAGCTCAGCACTGTCAGCACTCTGGCGTGTTACAGGCTATAATTAGATGGCATGGAGGTATGAGGCATGTTTGGCAGTTGATTCCTGCATGATCTCCAACGGAAAAACAAAGAGCAGCCTCCAGGAGACATCAGGCAAAGTGGTGAATAGACGTTCTGGAGTCAGACCGTTCGTTAAAGGGTCTCTCTGTTTTCTCAGGTTGTATCATTTGGCGAAGAGCTTTTTAGTCTTTGATTGGCATCTGCTTGGCTATTTGGCCCGTGTGCGTCATTCCCAAAGTCCTCTTGGCTTTGGGCTGCAGACCTCCCTTCAGCTCTGTGAACTAGAGGTCATTTCTGCAGTGCCAGTGGACACAGCCTGCTCCATGATCCTGTGCTGACTTTGAACTCCAGAACATTCAAACTGATAAAAGGCAGAGCTAGTTGTTCCCTGATAAGAGGACATTTTTCAAAGAACTCTGGAAAAGGCCAGGGGAGTCTCTCCCTTAAGTGGAGCCAAAAAATAAAAGGCATCACAGGACAGAATTAAGCTGCCCTAACTCGGAAAAGATTTGAGGGACAACCAACCATGTGAGGTTCAGAATTAAATAACAAACCGCTAATTGTAAAATATGAATTTGAAAGCACAACACTGCTCTGATTCTCCTCATTATAATGATTTAAAAAACACAAAGAAAATTCTTCACAGATGTCACTGCTCTAGTGCTTGCAGCTGGCTGATGCTTTAGGTACACCCAGCCCATTTGGCTCTCTTGGTGGGTTTTTCAGTTCAGAGCAAAATATACCCTAATTCTACTGGCAAAACACCACCTCCATACGTTGCAGAGCACTATCCATATGATTGAGCCAAACTGTAAATTCTAGGTAAATACTCCGGATCAAAAAATTGACCTTACAAGATTCTTGTTATACAGAAGCAGTAACTTAACAGCAAATGTGAAATTTATAAGGAATGATAAAGGTTAAAATGAAATATAATTTAATTGAGTAATTGCATTTTAATCAATAATATTTAAATAAAATATAATGACAAATTGAATACATATGAAATTAGAGGACACATTACTCTAAGTTGGCTTGAAATCAGCCTGCATGCCTTTAAAACATATCTATCTATCTATCTATCTATCTATCTATCTATCTATCTATCTATCTATCTCCGTCTGACCAATAGCTGTGATGTGCACTGACCACCAGGAGGCAGATGCTCAGTGCAAAAGCTGCTATGACACACACTGACCATTTAAAAATAAACTGCACCATGGACCTGGTGCAGACACACCAACACTCAGCTTCCCCCAAGTGGGACATAGGTCCCTGGAGCTCCACCCCCCCAAATTGCAGCCAACACTTTCAAGACCCCATGGTGCAAAATGTGGTCCACAGCCCAGCCCGGAGAAGGTCGCTGTGGGTGCTAGGTAATGATGTCACGTAGCAATGCCCGGCTTCCTCTCTCTAGCAACTAGCCTCCTCCAGGAACATGACTTGTTTTATAGCCGGGTGCAAACATTTCACAGTTTAAAATGTTTGTGAAGTATTTTCACATGACTCATCTAATTTGATCCTAACAGAAGTCCTGGAATAGGTAGGTAGGAGACTTGGTAGAATCCTATTTTCTTTTCATTAGCTGGAAAACAGAGATTTAGAAAGTTTAGAAACTTAACCCTACTGAAAAGAAGTAAGAAAGGATGGACCTTGAAAATGACTCAGGTTTTCTCATTGTGCAGAATATAGTCAAACACTGCTGCAGTTAAATACTTTACCCTTTGCTCTCCCTGCATGATCTACAATAATAATCTGCTTTGTGCTGATATTTACTGCTGTGTTGCTGACAATTATCTGAAAGAGAAGTTGGGGTATTTCACTGGGCTGGAAAAAGTTTAGCTAAATCAGAAAGCAAGTCTAATTAAGCAAATATCTAAACTAATAAAAGCGAAATATTAAAATTAACCGTTTCTCCGAGACAGGGTAAGCCACGCCCACCAGCCAATCAGAGCGGCTGTATGCAAATTAGCCCAGCCAACATGGCGGCCGCCACTCACGGACCTGAGTAAACAGCCCTTTCCATTGCGGCAGCAGCGAAAGTGAAGCTGAGCCCTTCAGCTCAGCTC
>PVJC01046864.1:0-13164 GCA_004026665.1 Murina feae
GGAACCCCTGCCCCCTCTGATAGCCTGTTCCTCCCCTCGGCCCCCCCACCTATGCTACCACCTGCCTGGCTAATAGGCCTGACCACTTCAGGGAGGTCTGAGCCAGACTGGGCGCCGCCATCTTGTGGCTGTGGGGGAGGCCATCTTTGTCATGAAGTGACACCTAATTTGCATATTGCTCTTTTATTAATAAGATGTGACTATGGGTGCCGCCATCTTGTGGCCATGGGGACGGCCATCTTTGCCATGGAGTGATACCTAATTTGCATATTACTCTTTTATTAGATAGGATTTGTCTGACCACTATGGTGTACACCTGAAACTAATACAAAATAATATTGAATATAAATTGAAATTGAAAAAAAATAAAAGATTTTGTAAAACAATAAAAATGATGTAACATGAACAATATTTTTAAAAGATTACACTGGCAGTTACTGATATATGTGAAATTGACTTTAAAGACAAATAATAGAAGTAGACAGATCTCCTACAGGTAGATGAGGCAGGAGATGAGTACATCAGGCAGGAGACCGAAATGACCTGAGCTGTACTTGGATAGTAATGAGTTCCCACACAAATGCTGTGGCAGATAAATAAGGGGGGCCAAGACACAGGATTTTCAACATTAGCTTTGGGAACAAATTCAATTCTTAAGGAGAACACTGAGGTCCCTGGTCACAGACTGGTGTGACGGTAGAACAATAATTTATTTGCTTTCTCTTTTATGACCTACTTCTCTCTACTAAAACATAAACTTACTAAGGAACTTTGTCTTATTCTTCAGGACCCCATCACCATCACCACAACTTGAAGGCAACCATGCTAGTGTGACTTGGAACACATAGTTATTAGAGAATAATAGGCTATCAATCAGTGATTAATGAACACAATGAATAATGAAAGAACAATATATTGAGTGAAACAAATGGGGTTTAACGGAAAGTATTAGAAATATGACCGGCAGTGAGGCTGCTAAAATAATAAGATTTGAAGAGTTAAGAGATGAAACTAAGGCAATAGAAATGAAATAAAGAATAAAACAGTCTAAATTTTGAAAAGAACCAATAGAACTTGGAGACAGTGCTGGCCCATTGATCATAAAGGATAAAACTGAAGAAGTGAAAGATGATCACAATGGATACGGCAGATTTCCCAGAGGCCTTTCGGTTCTGGGTAAGATACAGATTTGGCCAATTCTATACATTTTATGGTATTTGAAAGCAGAACTGAAGTGGAAGCATGCTCCCTGCTTTTGCTAGTTTGTGGGAAGCAGAGCCATGGAGGCATTTGCATTTTTATGTCAACATTTAGCAGAGGACTCAGGGTCCAGTCATTTGCTTCATAGGTATCTACCATCAGGAAAGCAGGTTCCCACTTTGCTGATGCAGATTATACCAGGTTCCATTGTTAGGTCCTAGGCTAACTACAGTTTGGCTTCTGAATTACTCCTATTTACTGATCATTTCACTTCCAAGTCATGTCACATTCTGGATTATGGTAGAGAATCAGCGACTTCCTTGGTAGGCAGATACAATATGGTGGCTTTGGAGGCTATCGCTGAAACTTGACATATATTTTGTCTTTTCAGCCCTCTGAGAGATTCTCTATGTACTACACTTATAAAAAATACTAAGTCCCTATTGCATAAATTAGCTAGAAAGAATTCTGTTTTCTGTAAACAAACTGAAATACAGTGACTATTTCTGGATCTGAACCTGAAGGAGTGAGACACTGGAAGAAATACAAGAAGAAAGAAAAAGTCAGGAAGATAAGAAAAGGATAGAGACTGAAAGAGAAGGAGAAGACATCCTTGCCTTAGAGTAGTTAAAATAGGCAGCATGACAAGAGGGAAGCAGAGCCAAGACATGATAGAAGACCTGCAGCGCATCCACAAAGCAACAGGCAAGTATACGTAAATAAGCATCCTGGGAACTGAGCAAAGAAGCACTCAGTATACACTACCAACGAGTGCTCTGGAGGCAGGAAGCATCCTGCCAGGAGGTAAGAGCTCCCAACAGGTCTCTGGAAACAGAAGACTCACTGGAAAGCATCCCCATAACTGGTTAGATGAATTCAAAAGGTCTGTGTACATGTTTTGAACATTGTCACAAAGAGAAAACATGGGATTAAGCCATTCAATACAGTGCCTGCCTTGCTTCTGGGCCAGGTCCCCAGGGGTGGGTGCCAGCCTAATGTAGCAGAAACACATGGAAACACACACTAGAAACCAACAAAACACACAGCATCCCAGAGGCTGCTGTTAGACAACAGAAGGACCAAAATGCCTTCCCAACAGAATGTGAATGATCTAGGGGAAAATCCATAGAATGAGCTACTGGAAATGGTTCTTTTAGTGAAACATCAGAATGATTTGCAGTTATTTTGGGTGAGGCAATATCTTAGGCTCCAAACTGCACTTACCAATGTTGGACCAAGGGTTAGACAGGGAAGAGTATGATACAATAGAGAGAAGGAAGAGATAGACATGGCTATGAATCTGTAGATGTGTTCTGAAAGTGTTTACAAATTTCAATTTTATTCATTTGTTCATACATTTGTTCTTTTCCTGTATTTTTACACAGATCCACTTAGCAATGCACTTAAGTGTTACGTGTGACATATTCAGAAAGTTTTATACCTTACATTTAAAAGTCTGTTTTGGTGATCATTATCTTGAAAATGTATACAATTTGTGTCTCCTATTCTGCATGCTTGTCCATTCTCCCTCTTTACTGATTTGTAAATAATTTTCAATAAAAGGAAACAAAATATAAAAATATTGAAGTGCCTAACATTCAGGCATCATTCTCATAAGGAAAATTATTTAAGTTATCCATTCAAACAAACTCACTGTAGCAACCATACCACCTCCATAGATTGTATTATAAAGAGAAAACACACACCCTAATAATTAATATTCTCACTTTCAATGACTCATAGGCAAAATCTACCAGCTACAATTTGCTGTCAGGCTTTCAGGTTCTGAACCCACTGGTCGGGTCGATTTCACTTGCTCTTTCTAAAGCTTTAGTCTCTGGCATCTGGGGGGGCCACAGGAACTTCTAAGTAGGGGATCACTACAATGCTCTAAAAAATAGAGGCAGCCCAGCTGGCCTGGCTCAGTGGTTGAGCATCAACTTATGAACCAGGAGGTCATGGTTCAATTCCTGGTCAGGACACATGCCTGGTTTGCAAGCCTAGTACCCAGTGTGAGGAGTGGAGGAGGCAACAATCAATGATTCTCTCTCATCATTGATGTTTCTCTCTCTCTTTCTCTCCCTTCCTCTCTGAAATCAATGAAAAAATATATATATTTAAGTAGAGACAAAGGAGAACTCAACTCATACAGCTTTCAGATGCATGTTAGCACAATACCTAACAGTTCTAATTATATTTCCAGTTTGAGACCACCGAAGATTACCAGCAAAAGCTAACACAGAGAAATGGAGAAAACTCGTCCTTACAGCCTCAGAAGGAACCAATCCTTCTGGCATCTCCATCTTGGACTTCCAGCCTCCAGAACTAACACTCCATTTCTGTTTTTGTTAGGACAACCTTTGTTAGGAAACTAGTTCCAGTAAAGCTAATTATAGCCCTAGCTGGTTTGGTTCAATGGATACAGCATCACCCTGAGGACTGAAGAGTCCCAGATTTGATTCCGGTCAAGGGCACATGCCTGGGTTGCAGGCTCGATACCCCATACAGGATGTGCAGGAGGCAGCCAATCAATAATTCTATCTCATCATTGATGTTTCTATCTCTCTCTCCCTCTCCCTTCCTCTCTGAAATCAACAAAAATATATAGTTTCTAAAAAGTTGTTAATTATAACCATATGTATCTAATAGCAATAGCCTGCAATGTAGAGCCCTCTTAAAGTTCTTTCTCCAAGAAGAAAAAGGTAGAGCAAAGATTTTTGAACGGATAATAACAATAATAACAACATCTTGGCTTCTAAAAGTTTTTTTAAATAAATCTTTATTGTTCAGATTATTACAGATGTTCCTTTTTTTTACCCCCATAGCTCCCCTCCACCTGGTTCCCACCCCACCCCTTTCCCCCATCACTGTCCTCATCCATAGGTGTAAGATTTTTGTCCAGTCTCTTCCCATACCCCTCACATTCCCTTCCCCCTAAGAATTGTCAGTCCATTTCCTTTCTATGCCCTGCTTCTATTATATTCACCAGTTTATTCAGTTCATCAGACTTTTTTATTGACTTAATTTTTAGATTCACTTGTTGATAGACATGTATTTGTTGTCACTTTTTTGCTCATAATTTTTATCTTTACTTTTTTCTTCTTCTTCCTCTTCTTAAAAAATGCACCTCCGTGGAGATCCAGGAGCCAGTGTACCCAGTGGTCAGATACCAGATTTCAACTCTTCACATCCATAAGGGACACACTCAAGAGGCAGACTCAGTGAGCACCAAAGCCCCACTGAAGCAAGTCCTGCCCCATAAAGGTGTCTCCTGCACAGTAGTTCTTCCACTATAGACACAGCCGGTCTTCACAGTCAACTGGCCTGGAGGTCATTTCCTCCTAGTGATACCAAGAGCAATCAAGGCTTAACTACAACAAGACTGTGCACCCAGCCCACAAAGGCATACACCAAGAGTGTCCACCCCAGGTGATGGAGGAGGCTGAGCCACTGAGCCCAAGAGGACACCTACCACACAAAGCCACTCAACACAGGGAAGCAGCTAAAATGCGGACACAAAGAAACAGACCACAAATGAAAGAAAAGGAGGAAAGCAAACTACTGGATATAGAGTTCAAAACCACAGCTATAAGGCTATTCAAGAATCTTCTATGAACCTCTGAGGTACTTAACGAGACCTTCAAGGATCTTAATGAGAATACAAAAAAAAAAAAAAATGGAAAAGGACCAGTTAGAAATTAAGCAAAAGTTTTTCCATCTGCTATCTTATCAGACTTTTATTCCCAATTGTATGAGTTACTAACAATGGTGACATTATCCCTGTTTGCAGATAGGAAAACTGGGGATTCCAAGAAGTGTAAAGAAACCATCTCATTAGCTAGGGTCAGAGCTAGGTCAGGACCTTGAAGAAACTGTGGTTACAGAAAATGTTTTCCATTTTCTTCCATTTACATATAAAAATACAGCTATAAACATAAATAGGTAGCCCTTAGATTTCACTGCATTTCCCAGGGTTCCGAACCCCTGCATTATGACCTATGTAAGTACATCTATGGATGTATTCTAGGAAGGGGGAATGGAGTGAGCAACCTGAGAGACCACTGAGGAATCCAGGACTCCCCACTCTGGCTCTAGTGCCTGTGAATAAACGGGGAGAGGGTGACATCACCTGCTGGCTTTGGTCTCCTCAGGAGCACTCCTGGGTGTGCAGCAATGCCTCTCACACAGGGCCTGTCCTGACTACAGAGGGCAGCAGGCCAGAGCTAAAGCTTAATGAGGGAGCAATGGCACCACTACCATCTACATATCAGAAAACACTCTAGCCATTCCAGTCTTCTTTGGAAAACCCCCATTGTTCTGTCCCCAGATGTTTATCTAATCTTTCAAAAATAGTTTGTATTTTGCTTGCATGTCCTCTTTGGGAATAATAAGTAGAGTAAATTTTTTCCCCCACTATTTTAAGTCGAATGATTACTGACTTGTCCTAAACTTGCCTCTTTTGGACTCACCATCTCAAAGCAATTCCTCTGACTCTCAGATCCCAAATGTGGTGGGAGTCCCCCTTCTCCATCCTCTGCATGAGTCTGATTGCTCTGTCACACTACCAATCAGTCCCGTAGACACATGAACTCTTTTCGGTGAGCTGGTTAGCTCACCTAACAGGTATGGAGCACTTTCCCTATGCAAGTTCCTGGTCAAGCACAGGTGGCACAGAACTAAATAAAACACTGTTCCCATCGCCCCCTCAAGTAGTGCGCTATCTAGGGCAAAATGATAACAGAAAGGAAGGGTGAGTGGGATGGAGTCCAGCCCCTCAGGATGTGACTTGGGCTATCAGAGAGCAAGTAGGGCATGTGGGTTTTGTTCAAAAGAAGGCCCTGTGTTGATCAGAGTTCCTTGCAAATAGCAGAGGTGATTTCTGGCTCCTTCAGCATAAGGTGAGAGGGGTTAGATTATTTAAGTGACTTTTAGAAACCTCAGGAGATCAAAACAGCCTCAGAAAGCTAGAAGCAAAGTCTGTTCCTGAGACCAGAGGAGCAAGAATTATCAGAATAATCAGCTCTAATCATCCCTCGTCCTTTCATCATCCTACTTTAAGACACGGATACCAAAGAGAGAGAGTCTTGTTTACTGAACCTCTGTTTGGAGCCTACCTCTTTCCTAGGGAGACCAGATCATCTTATAGACACTTCATCCGGACTGCTTTCCCCCTGAACCCCTGGGGTCTCTGGAAAATAAGTAGTTTCCAAGTGTCTTAGAACAAGTCAGGAAAACCTGATTCTTTCTGTGTCCTACAGAGCCATATCCAACCTCAGCGCTGGACACACAATGATGGAATAAAAAATGAAGGGGAGTCAAATTGGAACAGTAACTAAGTCCAAGAAGTAATTTATTTTCTTATTTACAACTAGAGGCCTGGTGCACAAAAATGTGTGCACTCAGAGGGGTCCCTCAGCACAGCCTGTGTCCTGTTGCAGTCTGGGACCCTCAGGGGAATGTCCACCTGCTGGCTTAGGCCCACTCCCCAGGGGATCAGGTCTAAGCTGGCAGTCAGACATCCATCTGGCAGCCTGGGAGCCCTTGGGGGATGTCCACTTGCCAGTGGGAAGCAGGCCAAAGCTGCAGCCAGACATCCTTAGCTCTGCTGAGGAGGCGGGAGAGGCTCCCACCACCACTGCTGTACTGGCAGCTGGCATCCTGGCTTGTGGCTGAGCAGAGCTCCCCCTGTGGGAGTGCACTGACCACCAGGGGCAGCTCCTGCATTGAGCATCTGCCCCGTGGTGGTCAGTGTGTGTCATAGTGACCAGTCATTCCCAGTGGTTCTGCTGTTAGGGACAATTTGCATATTACCTTTTTATTATATAGGCTGTGTTTCAGATTTCAATGTCTGCTTGTTTAAATTTCAGTTGGGGAAGGTTTTTTTCTGGTTAAAAATTTTCTGATTCCTTTTAATAGTAACTGATGTTTCCCTGTGCATTCTAGCTTTCTTCCTGACATTACATCTCTTTAATTTCCTAATGGCCTGGTGGCATATGTTTTATCTTCATTGGAAACTAGATATCACGGAGGTTGGTGACTTGGCCAAGGATGCGAGATGCTTGCACAGGTTAGAAGGAATGAGACACTGGGGCTCTTGACTCCAAGTGCAGGCTCCTTTCCATGGCTCCCTCCCACGTGTTTGGTTGGAGCCTTTCCTTCTCAAAGGCAAACTCTCATCAGAGCATACCCTGTGCTAACAGGTAGTGCAATCAGTAAGGAGGCTCTCCACACCCACCTGCTCACTCATCCAGAGGTCACTGTACACTGAGCAGTCCAGGCAGCACTGATTGCCCTGGTCAGTAGGCAACATGTGCCTGGAGAGCTTTGCAGAGAGCTCTGCAGGTGCAGCCTCTTTTCTCCCTCTTAGAACTTTACCATTTGATCAGGGTAACATGTTCAAGGGTGAGCGTTGACCTCTTAGAGGACTGTAGCTTTGTGTTCATGATACTCATCTTTTAGAAGTATCTGTGACCTAGAGATATGGCAAGTCATGAAATTGCATTAGAAAACACAGGGAGAGAAAGAAAAAAAGGAAGGTGATCATTTCAATTTATAAACAAGGGAAACTTGGCCTTAGAAAAACAAAGTCATTTGCCACAAGCCACAGAGCTGACCGGAGGCAGTTTTGAAGTAGAATGCAAGCCTCTTACTACACATCTAATGGTATTTCCTCACATTGTACAGCATAACGCTGCCAAGGATATATCACAGAAACTGAGTAACTGCCTCCATTTCTCACTAATCAAGTCAGCAGGTAAACTTAGGTTTCACAGATTAGAAACAGCCCTCCAAGCACCACCCCAAAGCTGGTCCTAGCACCCAGGGTCCTGAGATCTGAGTTTTCAGTCAAATCCATTCCAAAGAATCACATGTCAATGCTGACCCTCCTGGGTATGTTATCGTAGTTGTAGGAGCTATGGCAAAAAACCAGAAAGATGGGCTAAGTGCAAACCAGAAACCAGAAAGCCTGCTGCTTCTGACTCTCGTCTGGGGCCTCTGAGAGTAGTTGCCTCTCCTGGCTGAGTAACCCTCCTATACAATAAAGAGGGAATATGCAAATTGACCGTCACTCCACGACAAACATGGCTGCACCCACAGCTGAGTCCAAATTCCCATAATGAGCCTTAAGAAGCAATCAGCAGGGACATGAGGCTGCCCCTCCCCCCCCATGGGCTTGACAGGCAACCTCAGGCCATGCCCCATCCCGGCGCAAGTTGGGGAACCTCAGGCCACGCCCCCCTTCCCTGGTGCCAGACCAGGAGACCTGAGGCTGCACCCCCCACCTGATGGGGCTTGACAAGGCTGGGACCAGCCGGCTCTGGATCTAGCCCAATGAGGAGGGAGGGGCAGCCAGGTCTGGGTCTGGCATGATTTTGAGGTGCACCTAGGTGGGTGGGGACTTGACCCTGAGTCCTGTGGTACTTCCCCCAGACTCTGACAGGAGGAAGATTTTCATATACATTTTACTAATTTTCTTTCATCTCTGACACTTCTATTATAGAGAAAGGGCAAATAGCAATATTAAAATAATTCCTCTAATTAATCCCCTTTTAATGTGCATGAATTTCGTGCACTGGGCCACTAGTATATGTGTGTGTGTGTGTGTGTGTGTGTATATATATATATATATATATATATATATATATATATATATATATATAAATCTGTCCTTTCCACACCTATGCTTGCCTTAGAAAAAGTTAAAGTAGGTAATTCCCTATTAGGACATGACTCAAGGAATAGGTATTCTTGCCCCCAAAACATCTCCACTAGTGTCAAATCAAAGTGTGTGCAATTTCAAATAGGGTATATGGTGCCTTTGATTCATAAAAGGCCTTTGTCTTTAAGAACTATCTGATGAACAGCAAATTCTCTGAAAAGGAAAATAAGACATAGCCTGGAGCGCAAAGGTTACTGGGAAAAAGGATAGTAGTGGAAGGAGACATAGGGAACTATTAGAATATTCACATGCTTCATCTGTCATTAAGTTTTGTTAAGCACTTAATATATCCCAGGCACGCAGCTAGGTACAGGGAAAACAGAAATAAAGAAGCCATGGCCTCTGTTCTTAGGTCCAAGGAAAGAAGTGTGAAGAGTCATAACACTGCAATAAAGTGTTATAGTGGTTCTATTCTCACAGTGCTACTCTGAGGAAACAGATGAAGGCCACCATCAAGGTCCAAAGGACTGTTTGCACTGCCAAGGAAGGGATGTTCTGACTGAGTTTTCACAGATGAAAAGCTCACCATGAAACAAGACAAAGAGGGAATCTGAGGATGAAGGAATAACATACATGAAGGCACAGGGGTAAAATAGATACTTTATCTTCAAGAATGGCAAGCAATTCTGAATGAGTATAATAGTGACATCACAGACATCTATTGTTAAGGTGTCAATACATCTGAGTTTACTCTGGAATGAGGGAAGTTCCAGAGCATAAGACTTCAGTGCTAAAATCAGGAAAGACCCAGGTAAACCAGATTGAGCTGGTCATTGTAGAGATGGGCATGAGAAGGATGCTCACATTTGGAGGTAAGTAGTAAAGCAAATTGCATGGAAGGAGCACTGACTGAGGAGCTAGAAGCCCTGAGATCACACTAGAACCCTTTCTGGAATCAGTTTTCTAATCTGTACGGTGGCGAAGGAACTCTGATATTGCTCAAATCAAAATTCCATCATTCCAAATGGAGATCCCAAAGGAGCCAAGGTAGGAAGAATCACCTACCTAAATGACAAAGTATTCCACAGAACAATAATCCTGTGCATGCAAATCTGCATAGGACCCCTGAAGGTTTTCCCAGGAGCAAAAAGAGCCCACAGGAGATAGAAATATGAGTTACCACCCACCGAAACATGGCAACCCATGTTGGCCATGACTGTGATTTCATTAGTGGCCCATTCAAAATTAGCATCCTGCAGGGACTGGTTTGTGGCTAAGCATCAAAATGATTTTAAGAACCATCAGTCCCTGATGGTCATGACCATTTAGATGTATATTACCTTGCAATAACCTAGAGCTGTGAATATCAGTCGCACTGTGCCTTGGCACAGACTTCCTCATTTATTCATTCATTCATCCACTGAACCAGCAGATTCTACTAATACACGTGTTAATTAGTAAAGAGGAAAGGAATGGCTGAGGTACCTGAGATATCATTCACTTAGATAGTTGGGTGACTTGGGTGATCACCACATGGAATTTCAGCCATCCCTTGTTTTATCGTACTTCACTTTTCTAGGCTTTGAAGAGATTGTGCTCTTTACAATGGGTAAGGTGGAAATGCTGCATCAGCAAGTCTATCAGCACCATTTTCCAACAGCATGTGGTCACTACATCTCTGTGTCACGTTTTGGCAATTCTTGCAATATTTCAAACCTTTTCATTATGATTATATTTGTCGCAATTACCTGTGGTCAGTGTATTGGAATTGTTCTATGGTGCCACGAATCATCTAATCTAATAAAAGAGTAATATGCAGATTAACCATCACTCCCATACACCTAAGCCATGCCCACCAGCCAAGCCACACCCACCAGTCAATCAGAGTGGCTGTATGCAAATTAACCCAGGCAAGATGGCTGGTGGCTGGCAGCCACGGAGCTAGAGCAAATAGGTTTCCATTGCACCAGTGATGGAGTTGAAACTGCCTGCCTAGGCCAGCCGGGCCTCTGCTCAAAGCAACAATGTTTCAATTATAGATGCCACAGAGCTGAAGCAAATAGGAGCCTTCATTGCCTGACTAGGCCTTCGCTTAAGTCAACAAAGTTTCAATTATAGAAGACAAATAAACCCCAGAAACCTGATTCCAGCCAGCCTTGCTGGGACCTTAGGTCAATGGGAGCTGTGGTAGCCTGAAAATGGCCCTCAGCCCCTCACCCAGGTTGGCCAGGCACCCCAGTAGGGACCTGAACCCTGAAGGACTGTGGGCAGCCTGAAAACAGCCCTCTGCCACTCACCCAGGCAGACCACACCCCCATGGGGTGAGGGTTCCCACTGGGGGAGCTTGGCCAGCCTGAAAACAGCCATCAGCCCCTCACCCAGGCTGGCCAGGAACACCAGCAGGTGGACATCCCCTGAGGGGTCCAAGACTGCGAGAGGGCACAGGCCGGGCTGAGGGACACCCCCCCCACCAAGTGCACAGATTTTTATGCACCAGGCTCCTCGTGTCAATATAAAATGGCAAACTTAATTGCTAAATGTGGTGTGTTCTCACTGCTTCACCAACTGGTTGTTCTCCTGTCTCCATTTCTTTCTGTCTCCTTGGGCCTCCTTATTTCTTGAGACACAGCAATAATAAAATTAAGCCAATTAATAACTACAAGGGCCTCTATGTATTCATGTGAAAGGAAGAGTTGCCTGTCTACTTCTAGTGAAGATGCTGTGAAGATTGTGAAAATGACTCAAGATTTAGAATATCACATAAACTTAGTTGCAAAAGCAGCGAAAGTTTGAGAAGGTGGACTCTAGTTTTGAAAGAAGTTTTGTGGATGAAATGCTGTCTAACAGCATGACATGCTACAGAGAAATTATTCCTGAAAGGAAGAGTCACTTGATGGCAAACTTCATTGTTGTCTTATTTTAAGAAGTAGCATAGCCACCCTAGCCTTCAGCAACTACCATCTTGATCCATCAGCAGACATCAACACAGAGATAAGACCCTCCCCCAACAAAAGATCTGATTCGGTGAAGGCTCAGATGATCATTAGCATTTTTTTGGCTATATCTTTAATTACATTTTATTTATTAGACAGAATGCTATTGCACATTCAATGCACTACAGCATAGTGTAAACATGACTTTCCTATAAACTGGGAAACAAAAAATTTGTGTGACTTGCTTTATTGTGATATCCATTTCATTGTGGGGGTCTGGAACTGATCTCACAGTATCTTCGAGGTATGCCTGTACTAAACTAAATCAAAAGCTAGAATTACTTTTGTAATTTTTCCAGAGCAATGATGAACAAGTTCCAGTCTCCCAATTAAGTTGTATCAAATCTCTATCCATATTAACACCAATATTTTAAGAAAAAGTTACGTCTATAGTGCACATTGACTATCCACAAAACACAAAGAGAGACCAGATTCAGTCTGAAAAAAAGAAAATCCTTCAATGTTTGGGTGAGTTAGAAGAAGACGGATGGAGTAAAATCACATAAGCTCAATAATCAATGAGCTGGCAGGCTGAATTTAATGGTTCAGGGCCTTTTCCAAACAATCTTCTTCTATGTGAATATTATGAATCCAAACATAATGGAAGCTTCTAAACTGCATTTTCTATTTTCTGGATTTTTAAGTTTCTCATATTTGTCCACAGTTGGGAGATCAGCCCTATAATCCTCGCACAAGTTTTAAAACGTAATCAGTTCCATTTCCAACCCCAGTGCTTGTTCTCAGCTTCACAGCTTGTAGCCTCTGCCAGGAAACGAAGCAAATGTTCCCTCTTTCAAAGCAGGTGCAGCAGCCTGACAATAATCCAATAAAAAACCTATTAGCTGGGTCTCCATGACACTCCCGGTATCCATGGGACCCACAATATCTTTAATGTAGATAATAAATCCAGACCATTTCCTCCTGCAATTGCTCCCAATATGGCTCCACTCCTAGGACTGTTCCACTAACCTTTTGTTGCTACATTTTCACATGAATGCTGAATCACTCTCTAATCTTTGCCATGAAACATGTGCAGTCCCACTCAGTGAAACGGATCAATCTGCGTGTGTTAGCCAATTGCGATGGCCTACTGGGCCATGTCTGTAGATTGCAAACAGCAGGCCTAATACTGACCAAGTTGTAAATTATCAACTATGGCTTGGTGGTTAAGTGATGATGGATAAAGCAAGAAAATGAGAGGTTTGTGACCACTGTTGTCACTGCATATTATCTCTGACCAACCCTGAACATGTAAGTTCCATACTAGTGGGTTAGTATCTAAACTAATAAAAGCGAAATAGTAAAATTAAC